>JAOEHY010008398.1:0-11992 GCA_025447955.1 Psilopsiagon aurifrons | reverse complement strand
GCAGATATTCCATGGATGGTTTGCTCAGGGGAATCCAGGATATCTTTCATGGCCTGTGGGCGGAGAGGAGAGGAACAGAAAGCCGTATTTTCTTCACTGAACCACATCTATAAAATCACAGAGATGGATTTGCTAGAAGTGTTTAAAACAGATTTGATGTCCAGACACTGGCATAATGAAGCAGCAAGTCAAAGGCTATAGCTATAATGGTCAGTTTTTCCAGCATTGAAGATGCTGGTGTATTGTTACTACGGGATAACTGGTATTTTGTCATGAAGAAAATCAGTTTAACTCATGAGGTTTAAATAAAATCAGGATGGAAGCAGTTTATTAATTTATTAATGATCTAATTAGCCAGTAACAAAAGAACTATACATTCAGGATAAGTATCAGCAGTACAAAAGATAAGCCGCCTGCCACCCAAAACAGTGTGGCAGCCCCAGTGGTGCCAAGCCCACATTGATGCTGGTCCTCAGCATGGCACCCAACCTTTCTGTGCCTGCTGGCAGAGCCAGCAGCACCCACGCACCTGGTCCACCCCATTCCCCAGCAGGGTCTCTCCCACATTACAGATCTTCATATTTCTCTTATATCGCTTCTCAAGCTGACTCTTTCTCTCAGAGTTTTATTGCTAGTCCCCTGGTTACTGTTTAATTCTACTAATGGTCAGCTTAAGCAAATTTTATATTTGTTAATTTCTTCTTGGTGTTACTAGTTTTGGGGCAAAACCCTTCTCAGCACAAGCAGTTTGGGGTGTTCCTCACACACACATACATTATTTACACTCTTTCTTCTTACCCAGGCCATGTCATCAAGAAACGACCACACACTTTTCTGTATTACTTTGTTGTAGCAGCTCAAACAGACTGGTGAGTACGGACTTGCTCTCATGGGCCAAGTTTAAAATAAAGTAACATAAAGCCATGTTTTCTGCGTGCTTCCGTAACACAGATTCTTTCAAATAACTGTTTTAAGAAAGTTTTCTGCACTGCCAGAAAAATTGTGCAGTGTATACCAGCTCAAGCAAAATCATGGCATATATTCATTTCCAGTCCTCTGGTTAAAATGGATAAAGTTTAAATTTCTTCTGAGTCATTTTTGGCAGTGCAGCTTGAATTTCTATTAGGCCACTGAACAGATGCAAAGCTTTGGCTTGTGGCTGAGCATCAACATGGGACTCAACATGTTGAATATTACTCACTTATCTCCCTTGCACAGCATCTGGCAAGTCCAGTCATTTGTGCTGCTAACTAAAGAATAGAAATAATGAATTTAGATTCCTTCAGACTGATTTCAGTTCATTGAAACAATGATGGTATAAATCAGTTAAGCATTTGCTGCACAATTTTTACTCCTTTTTTGAGCTGTTTTTTTGAGAAACTGTGTATATTTCAGCAAGCACAATGCAGGTGGTGCAAACATATTTGTGAATTGAAAGCATAAAAATAATTATTGTTCCCATGAAATTTAATTAGTTATCTGTTAGAAGAATAACAGTTTCATTATCAGAGAGCAAGAAAAGAAAAGCTGATATATTGGCAAATGAAATGAGGCAGGAAAATTTTGGAAAAATTAGGGAAACTTTTGCTCTTGCAAGCTTTATGGATTTGTGTTTGAAAGCATTGCACTGTTGCAGTGTTTTGCTTACTACATCAGTATGCAAAATTTTCTCAAGGAAGACAAAGGAAGCAGGTTCGTTCTGATTGAAAAACACCTCAGATGTACCTTGAACTTTGATTTCCATACAAGATGTGTTAGTGGAAAGGAGGTACAGCCAGATTGCAAACACAACCTCTTCAGTTCCCGACACCTCCCTGCACCTAAAAATTTGGAAGTCACACGTTGTCTTAGACTTGAAATAGTAAGGAAATATACTGTACTTGGAAAAGAAACTGGGGTCAAGTGACGAGCAGTCTCAGAAATGGGAAAGAATAAAGGGAGATACACTCATGGAGAAAGGCAGGAGGAAGGAACACATGAAGACAAATGAGCAGTTAGAAGCAATTTGAAGTTTTAGACTGGACAGGGTTAGGATGGTAAGCAGAGAAGTTAAACCAAACAATACCTTTTTTTTTTTTTGTTTGTTTTAGAATATAGAAGCAGAAAAGAAAGACAAAGAGAAGTGCTTGGAAATTAAAAAAGAGGAACTAGAAGAGAAGACACAACATTTCCGTATTCTGGGTCAGGAGATCAGAGATGGAAAAATTTCTGCAGGAAGAGATGGAAGCAGTGTCACAGAAGAGGACCGAGGTCACGCTCATACAGAGTCATGAGCTTTGGTGAGAACATGGATGTATGAGATCTTTACAGAGAATGGAGAGATTAATGGGTAACACAGTCAAAGTAGTAAGAAAAACTTACCTCAGATTTAGTTAAACATAGAATCAATCAGGTTGGAAAAGACCTTTAAGGTCATCAAGTCCAACCATACCCCACCACTAGCCGGTGTCACTGAGGGCCTCGTCTACATGGTTTTTGAACACTTCCAGGGACGGTGGCTCCACCACTGCCCTGGGCAGCCTGTTCCAATGCCTGAGCACCCTTTGGGGAAGAAGTTGTTCCCAATATCCAATCAAAACTTCCCTGATGCAACTTGAGGCTGTTTCCTCTTGTCCTGTTATTGCAAGTTTTCAAGCACGTGAGCTGTTTGGGCCAGAAAAACACTTACAGGGAATTCACTTCTACTTTGACACAGGGCTCTGAATTTCCTGTGCTTTAGCTAAGTTCACTGTTGGAAGACACAGAGGGACACCATCTGGGTAAGCAGCAATCCCATCCAGGTTAGATATGAGGCAATGAAAACCAAGCACTCAGTGAAATGCACCATCCCTTTGCCAACAGACTCCAGCACAAATTACAGTGAAGTTATGTTAATAGAGAGCTAGCTGGTTATTCAGCAAAGGAAGAGGAAATGTGTACGCATACACACAGGTATTAACAGCAACCACCAACTTGATTAGTTACCATAGTGTCTAGTGGGACTGGAAGAGAAGACCCAGCCCTGCTACATTCCCAATCTGGCATCTATCATCAGGTATGGACAAGATGGATGTGTCTTGTGTGAAATGTCAGTATCTATTCTGGATTTAAAGAAAAAGAGACACAGCCATGGTGGGAGTTAAGTTCTATTAAACTGTAATATTTAATAGAGCATGCTTAAGTAACTATGTGGATGTAGTAATCATATCCCAGTCCCTTTGTCTACAGACTTCCCTAGGGATCAGATCAACACCATCAATGAGAACAATACTTGACTAAAATCATTACAAATACTTACAAGCCGTTTACCTGATACAAACCTAATTGTAATCATCAGTGTCCAGTGAAACAGAATGAACTAATAACCACAGGAATTTCACTATTCCCATCTCAGTGAAGAAAACCAGCCTGTTCCTGAAATATTGCCGGTTTTTAAGTTTTAAGCATTCTGTCAGAATTGATGTACTGTGTCAGATGCTGATTTCTGTCAGACAAAGTAAGAACTACTTTGTCTCTTTCTTTCTTTTTCCAGATTCCTGCAATATAGCAGCCTATTGTAGCAATACTATTGCACAGAAAATAAACTTCCTGGCTGAACAGCATTTACCAGCTCTCTGCATTGCCTGGAAGTATACTGAAGGAAAGACTGCAGTATCATGCTCAGAGAGATTCCAGGTCCTTTGATTTGTGTCCTCTCTTATGCAGTGGTATGGCCAGGAGCACTGGGGTCCCCTGACTTCCCTTACTGGTGGAGGAACCAGTGAATACAGAGAGTGAAAGGGGGAAAATGCAGCAGCTGCTGAGGGAGGGAAACATGACCTCTCTAAAGCAGTGTTCAGTCCCTTGAGTGGGACTGACAGCCTAATCATGCAAAAGAAAGAAAGTGTCACAGGGGAAGTGATGGTACTGCCACAGAGGGACACGATCTTCGCTTCACCTGCCTCATGGGAAAAGCAGAAAAAAGGTTTCATCAGCTGCTTTATTTGAGTGCGTTTGAGTGTGATTTCATCTGTGGGGTGAGTGTATATGTGAGCGTGTGTAAAAGACAACAGGAAGAAGCACTTAGTCTGATTGAGCTCAAGCCATTTGCTGATAATGTGGTTGAAAGCAACTGTGTCTGATAATTCATGTTTTTAAAAGCCTGATTTTTGATAACAGCTTTAAGAACACTAAACAAGATTAAAAAAAAAGGTGAGGATTGGAAAATTAAATCTATAAAAGGAATTTAGGATGGGAAACCTATCATGCAGTGGGATGAAATTATACACAAATGGCTTTATATGCTAAAATTACATATGAAAACAGAGGGTTTGTTTCTCATCACACAGTTACCAAATAGTTTCAAAAAAGGGATGCATTTTCACAGAAAAAAAAAAAAAAAAAAAAAAAAAAGATAAATAACTTGGCTGTTTGCTTGTCAAGGCGTCTGAGTATAATGAAGTTATATTCTCCTTGACTGCATCTTACCAAAGTCATGGTTCAGACAGTTCACAGCAATGGGATAGATAACAGTTTTCTTAAGGACAGGGTCAAGTTAATATATCAGCTCTCACTGTACTGAGTCAAAGAACTGAAAGGAAAAGCTGAAAAGCTTCTTGAGAAGGGATAAGCACAAACTCTCCCATGAATGGGAACAAATAACAGGACTTGGCTTTTTCACTACCTGCAATCCTAGGGGTACATAATTTCCACAGAAGCACTACCTTCTCAGCTTCTGTCAGAACAGATTTTTCAATAAATTCATACAGAGACAATTTGATTGTGCTGCCTAATGTCCTTACAAGTATGGGCTCATGGACAGCAATCAGCAGAATGATTCTTAGCTCTGCACGACTGCACACTTCTTGCAAGAACCTTGCCTCCAAAATGGAGTTCCTGGATAGAAATGGTCTGCACAGACACTGATCCCAGGTTCACAGGATTCTAGTTAGGATTTGTGCTTGAAATGGGCAACTCAATGACCATTCTTTTTTCTTGAAAAAGTTATTTAATTGATGATATTGGATCTATTTTTAAAGTGAAAACAATGTCTTTCACTCAGCCTCTTTTCTGTTTTCAGAAATCCTACCATATTTAAGGCCTCTGCAGTATTACAGTTCAGGTTCTAAAAGCTCAAAATACATAAAAACTTATATTTGCAAACTGGTACAGATTGAGTCCTCCCAAACCATAAGAAACCTGTTTGAATTAATAGGCTACCACACTGAAAAGCTTCAAGGCATGAGTTATATTCAGCTGAAGAAAATAAAAAGTTTAATTATAAAGCAAACAATGGAATTCCAAGGGAATGGAAAAAATAAAGAAAGCAAATAATTTCTCTACTGATAAGTTATGCAGTGCTTGTGGATATTGTAATGAGCAGCTTCTTCCATTAAAAGAAAGTAGAATTTTAATTTTAAAAAGCTTAACTATTTATAGGGTACTTTCACAATGTCATATATCTATATTTTGTAGCTTTTTGCCATATTGGATCATTTAAGATGTGTTTTTAAGTTTTGAAATGAAGGCACTGAGACACTCAGAGACCATAAATGACCAGACTTTGCCATGATCAGCACCTCCAGAACTATTAATTCAGATTGAAAAAGAGCTGCAAAGAACTGTTTCCTTAAACATTCATAATTTTGAAACATTTTAAAAAGGATGTTCCTGAGCTATGGCTTTCACTATGGGAAAAAGCCTGAGAGGGTGTCACAGGCAGGACTTTTTCTATGCTACATGTGATGCAATTCTCCAAGCCCATTGCTAGCGCCTTTTTTTGCCTTGTGCATTCTCCTTGCAATGGTTTGATGACAAGGTGAATGCAGATATTTCTCTTACTCTGCCAGATGCATCTCTATGTGGCAACACTGCAGCCTGGCCACAGTTCAGAGATGTTTCAGGAAAAACTCAGCAATTCAAGCCCACTATCTTAACCAAGGTTACAATGAATAATTTACATACATAAGCAATGTTGTGACCTCTTGCATGTGTTCAGGGACACCAGTGGTGACTTCAATGGTAAAGAATTTCATTTTATTCTGGTGTGTGTAAACTAGAAAAGACTGAGGAGCTTCAAGCACTGTCCAGTGCTCTCAGTTACACTCAACCTCAAGAAATCAACAAATATCTCACCTATCAAGGTGGAGATTTATTTAATGGATCGTTAGTGATATCTAGGTAAATACTGCAGCTATCCAAACTATCACTCCAATGGACTCAGCTCCCTAACTGTTCATCTAGCAGTCAATCTTTGGATGATCAGAGTTCAGGAGATTTATTTTTGCATTTAGGCTCCTTATTATTGTACCTCAGAGGAAGATTGACATCTTAACTCTTTTAATTATAGCACTTATCTAGTAGCTGGACACATATAACAGTCAGCTGCCCCGTTTAATTTTGTTAACTATATGATTTAAGCACAAGCTGTTCCAATTTAGCAACAAAATCATAAAAAAAATATTAATACCATACCATCCTTGTTCCATGAGTTAATGGATGAAAGTAAAATTGCACCTTCTCACTTCACACAGATGTAATATCTTTGCAGGATTTTTTGGCTTCAGAGATGCAATGATCAGACAGAAATACATGCCAATGAGAGTGAGGTCTGGGCTACATTGTCAATGTGCAAAACCTAAAATTATATTCTAAATTCCCTGTTTACTGGGGAGGATGTCCAAGTTTGCAGATTATATTGGCTACAAACAGCATATAGATGAGACAAATACTCTGTTCCAGCTTTCTGACTACAGGTTTCTTGATACTCTTTCAGCATATGATGCATTTTTCTGGTCAATGCTGCCCTTTTATTACCCTGTGTTCCCCTCACTGACGTGTTATCTCCACCGGTTGCCTCCTTTTATGTGCTTGTGACTTGTCTGCAGGAGTATTCTCACACCTATGAATTGCATTCAGCAGGTTTTGCTGTCATGTACTGTGTAAACCTGCGTTTGAAAGTAAGGGCAACCTGATGTGTGTTTAGGAAAATCAAGGTGGACTGTCCCAGCATCCATGAGTTCCTTCCCTGAAGAATTTGGATGCCTACAGGAAAACAGTTACTGCTGATCAGGTTTGCCCTCTGTATAGCAGAATATTTTCTCTCCAGGTTGACAAAGCAATTAAAGAGTACATTGTCTGTATATTTGCACAATGAGGACAACAGTGATAGGGTAGGAAAAGGAGCTGCTTCATAACTGGGTTCCTTCATCTCATTTAAAAGTAAAGATATATTTGCTATGCAAAAATTTTAAAGGCCAAATTTTGTTGATGTGTCAGGAGACAGCAAAGGTCTTACCCCACTGGTCATATTTTACATTACAGAAGTACTGGATACTGTTTTATACTGCATAAAGCATTAGTTTAACTTTTCCATCACTCAAGCAGCATATATGTTTGTCTATCTATATAGATAGCAGTCAGACCACTAACCGTATTAACAACATTTTATCAGGCTTCACACTGTTTGGAAAGAAAATGTATCAATCTTATCTCCTGCAGGCCATCACTAATACCATTGCAGTGAAAAGTATGCAATCACTTTCTGCTGTCAATTGTGTAATAGCAGAGGTGTTCAGCCTGTAGATGATCTTTTAGATTTTTATGGGTCTGTCTGGGAGATTTTATAGAACTGAATGTAATTCAGGGCTGCTAAACTTCATGAAGCTGGTTTGAGAAAATAATTTTATGTTTTAATAGATTCAAATAAAAGATGTTATTAGCAAACATATTATATCAATTTTGATTAGTAAAGACATCAGCAGTAAAAACAAATTACCTGATTAATCTTTCCTTTAAATTAAAGAAGTCCTATATTTTAAATATAAATAAGACTTATCATTTTACAACTGGGAAGCTGAATTATTCATGACCATTTTGTACATGAAAATATATTTAAACATATGAAAGATTATATAAACATGATACATTACAGAAAGGATTTATCCTACTAATAACTAGTGTATGGAATTTTTATGCATATACTGTGAAGCTTTCTCTGCTTTTCACATATGCATATGCCATACACAGTAATCACTTTACACTATGTTTCAAGCTGTGCATTATCCAATTGAAAAGCAAAAACAAACAAAAAAAAAACACAACAGTGCTTTTAACACACAAGATCTGCTAACACAATACAAAACATAAAAAATAAAATAATAAAATTATAGCCCAAGGCACAGTAGTTCTATCATGGACAATGTCGCCCGGAATAAAGTAGGCAAACATATTGTATCCTAATATTTTAAAGCACAAGTTACGCTTATGTTTGAATATACTTTATTCAGTTTAATGCAAGCAGAATTGGCACCTTTCAAAGCAATAAAAATGAACACTTTTCTTCATATAAATTAACTTATCTAATTTTCAAAGGGGAAAACCATGATATAGTCAGGCTTTGTTACTTAAAATGCAGATTAAAATAAGTTTATTATGCTATAGAATGAAAGGAGGCAGGTCTAGCATAACACAGATCATAACTGAGTATAACAGAGACATCTAACAATAAAATTTGCCTGAAGTTCCTCATTTTGATTCTTTTGCTCCATGGTAGGGTTGTCTTTAGTAGAGATTCTGTAACTGTCAGTACATCAGAGGTAGTCCCAGAAATCTTGTTTCTAGAGTAAATATCAGTATGTTCTGCTCTTCAAGCAAAAGAAAAAAGTAGGCACACTACAATCAGATTACAATTTTAATATTCTCTTCTTTATCTATCCTGCTCAAGGGAAGAGTAAGTTCAATGCATCCTAATCAAAAATTTAGATGGCTTTCAAATGAAAGAAGCATGATAAAAGATAGTTATAGTAAGGTGAGAAGCAGTTGTCAGCCAAAAACTAAAAGGAAAAGTAAGATTTTGGGGGCCATTTGTATAATACAGAAAACCAGAAGGAAGACCACTGAATTACTGGGAGGTAGGATAGAGAATCGCCATATGATGTAGAGAATGTATGCTTGCATCTGAGGCTTAGGCCTTCTAGGGAAAAAGGTCAGCACAGTCAGAACAGTGAGTCTGAAACTGCTGTCAGACCTCCAGGAATTTCAGAATAATGTTCATTGTTCATATGCACATGAACCTTACAGGATACCCAAGGAGTCCAGGATCTCAGGCATACCGAATACACACCTGTGTGTGTACAGTAACACCATTATGGCCTGTGTCTGTTGAATTTACTACAAACAAGCCAAATGGTAAATATCTCTCCAGAAAATACCAGACAGAAATTAGGGAGACTAAACTGGAATGATAGTAATACACTAGCTATTTTTCCATAGTTACCTTTTATTGTAAGACAGCATCTTCACCAGCCTCACCCACATCTGTTGCAGGAAAAGTTGGGTTATAAAAGAGGAAATAATAGTATGGAGGTGTCCTGGGTTCAGCAGTAGCAGCCACTTTCTTCTTTCTTAGTAGCTGGTGCAGTGCTGTGTTTTTGACTTTCGGCCTGGGAACAGTACTGATAACACCGATGATTTTAGTTGCTGCTAAGTAATGTTTACTTTCTGAGTTTCATGATCTGCCATGAGCAGCGACAGGGCACCTGACCCAAACTAGCCAAAGAGGTATTCCATACCACACCACGTCATGCCCAGTATATAAACTGGGGGCAGTTATCCGGAAGGGTTGGATCACTGCTCGGGTTGGGCTGGGTATCGGTCAGCTGGTGGCGAGGTGTTGTATTCTCTTCCGTTGTTGTTTCCCTTATCATTATTATTATTGATAGTAGAAGCAGTGGTTTGTGTTATACCTTAGTTACTGGACTGTTGTTTTCTCAACCCGTTACATTCTTCCAGTCCTCCTCCCCACCCCTCTGGGAGAGGGGTGAGGAAGAAGGGCAGGTGGGGGAGTGAGTTTGTAAGTGAGCGGCTGTGTGGTTCTGAGTTACAGGCTTGGCTTAAACCATGACAGGAGGAAAGAGAATGGTGCAAAAGGAAATAGGCTAGTGTCATAGGTTAGTCCTTGATAAACTTGCTAAAATATGCCTCAGTTGCCTTTATCAGCTGCATGAGGACCAAAATTCAGAATCCTGTGGGTATCAATAATAGCAAGAATGTAGAAATCTGTGCTAATACCAGACCTCATGAAGCTGAGTATCCATCTATGGGGTATTTTATATCTTAATGTAAGTTTAATAAAATCAGTATGCATATGCATATTTCAAGGACTGATTGATTTCATGGAGATAAGCTCAAACTTTTCAGGATTCAGATAATTATGCTAGAGCATGGTTGGTGAGATGGCACAGCAAGCATATTCTGCAATTTAACAGCTTAAACAAGATATGCAATTCACTTATTAAGTCAACCACTCAGCAGTTACAAACCAGCACAGTCATTTTCAGTTCTATGAACTTGCACTGATTTATGCCAACAAAAGAGCTGGCACTGTCATAAATCCACAGAGTCCTTTTGAATTCTATGGACTTGTGTTTTTTATGCCAACCAGTTAACACATTATGCAGAGCTGGTTGTTTACAGCCAGTTGCAAAGATCAGTCGATTTAATGTATCACAAAGCTAGTTCTAATCTAAGCTAATCATCTAGGCCCCTAGATAGGCAATGCCAACAAACAATCTTTTTTTTCTTGTGCCAGGGCAGTATTTTCCTCTTCTAATGTGGATTCATTTGATATACTTTAAATACCTACTTTAAGAACAATGAATCTAAAACTGCTTGAATCTCCCTGTAGACATTTACAGGCATCTGAACAGATTAATTCCACACTAGACTTAAAATAAGGTAACTCATCTTTTGGAGGGGTCTGTAGCTTTTACTGTGAGGATAGCCTAGAATACAAACCAGATGAGAAATTTTTAGATATCTAAATTTGGGACAGATGAAACCTTGCCACAATTCCAGGAGCTTTCAAAAAATCAAGGGGAGCCAAAAGTTCATCTGTTTGAATAATTGTTTCTGCTTTCAAACCCACATGTCATCCAAGAGGATATCAGAATCCTTAATAATGTGGGAAAAGTTCTAAAAGCTTTACCTTTAGATAGTATTAAAAGATGAAAATGGAATTCCCAGAGGTTAAAATATGCAGAAACATGGAACACCAAATGTATATCCTGAGGGATAAATACTGCTTCTTCATTTCTCCTCAACCATCACCACCTATTTAAAACACATTAAAAGTCTTCAGTAACATGTTCATATTTATAAATGGCAAAGATTCTGATCCAGTCACTTTAGCCACTCCCTGCTTATCATCTTCTGCTATACTGGACATCTCAGAAATTAGTGTGTACAGTGATTGAACAAACTGGCATGAAAGCAAAGCCGAAAAGATTTAAGTTGTTCCTCCAGTGTGCCCTGATATGAAAAATGCATCATCATAAATAAAAAGTTTTAAAGAGTTATAGCTCTGTGAATGATGAATGAAGTGATAGTATATATCTGGATACTTTTAGGAAAATAATATGTTTGAAATTTTAAAAGGGGAAAAAACAAATCAAATCCTACAACCACAAAAAAAAACCATCAGTAACAAAAAACACTGACCTCAACGCAATAGATATCTTTAATATTTGAACACACATGCTTCCCATATTCATACAACAAAAAACAATGTGTTAGGGTTAACACTGTGTCTCATCACTAATAATCATCAAGAATGCAGTACTCAGTACTTTATTAACAACTATCATTTGCTGCTTTCTGTAAAAGGCTCCAATAGTTTTATAGAATCATAGAATCATTGAATAGTTAGAGTTGGAAAGGACCTTAAGATCATCAAGCTCCAACCTGCCTGCTATGGGCAGGGACACCTCACACTAAACCATACCACCCAAGGCTCTGTCCAGCCTGGCCTTGAACACTGCCAGCGATGAAGCATTCAAAACTTCCCTGGGCAACACATTCCAGTGCCTCACCACCCTTACATTAAACAATTTCTTCCACTATCCAATCTAAACTTCCCCTGTTTAAGTTTGAACCCATTACCCCTTGTCCTCTCACTGCAGTCCCTAATGAAGAGTCCCTCCCCAGCATCCTCATAGGCCCCCTTCAGATACTGGAAGGCTGCTATGAGGTCTCC
>JAOEHY010008397.1:22761-38000 GCA_025447955.1 Psilopsiagon aurifrons | reverse complement strand
TCTTATCTATACATGATAACATAGATAATAACTACTACATCCCCAAAAAATGTAGTAATAAGGTCTGAGGCACGGGAAAACTGAGATTTTTTTAATTTGATCTTATTTTACTCCTGTGGTGGGTTGACCTTTGCTGGACACACACACCATGTGCCCACTAAATCTGCTCTATCACCCCCTGCCTTACCTGGATAGGGGAGAGAAAATATAACAAAAGGTTCATGGGTGGAGGTAAGGACAAGGAGAGATCACTCTCCAATTACTGTCAGGGGCAAACAGACTCAACTTGGGAAAATTAGCTTATTGCAAATCAAATTAGAGTAATGATAAATTAAAAGCTAAATCTTAAAACAGCTCCCCCCTACACCTCCCTTCTTCCAAGGCTCAAATTCACTTCTGATTTTCCCCACCTACTCACCTCCAGGGGAAGGGGTATTTGTACAATTTCCTTAGCAGTATTCAAAGCCAGGCTGGACGGAGTCTTGAGCAACATGGTCTAATGTGAGGCAACCCTGCCCATGGCAGGGGGTGGCAACTAAATGATCTAAAGGTCCTTTCCAACCCTAATTATTCTATAGGTCTATGATGTGTGGGTTTGGGGTTTTTCCATGGTGCCTCTGGAAAGCTTTGGAGCAGTATTCAAACTAACAGTAAACCAGTTTCTTTTCCATCAGAACTACAGTACTCAATAATACAAGTAGTAACCATATCTTTTTTTTCTGTTGAACTGTAGAAATTATTATATCACATTTCTATTATGAGTTTCATTTCTACTGTATAATTTTATATTAATATACGAATAGTCAAGCTTCTATGGTCACTTGAAAGCTTTAGAATCACAAACAGGTGCTTTAATTTATATTTCCTTTCATATGCATTTTTTTTCCTTCCATTACTCTCCTCTCAGTTGCAAAGAAGGACAATGTGAGTCTTGAGCAGCTTTTGCTTCTATCATGCTGACATAAGAAGCAAAGAGCAGACAGAGCAGCTGAAATGGAAAGAATTCCACAAAAAAAATCAACACAAAATCAATAACTGTTTTTTTTTATTTTTCTGAAGTAAAATGGCAAGCATCTGATCCATTCACATGCAACAGGTAAGTGATAAGGAAAAAGGCGTGTGTCTAGTGAAACACACTAGGATCTTTCTTTGCTGGGAGGCAAGTGAAGTAATAACCAAGTGACTCAGCCTCCTGCTAAAAATGCTGTTTCCACCCCTGCTTTTCAAAATGATCCTTTTGCAGGAAATCCACACATCATTCAGCTTTACTGAATGCTGAAATAAAAAATAGATGCCCACTGTCACACAGCTATATTGATTATGAGTGAAAATGCGATCATTTTGCATTAACTTGCCCCACAGCACTGGAGCCCCATCAAAGCATCAGAAGGAAATTAATGCTTTCATATAGTGCCTAAGAAAAATATGAGTTGTTGCTCACTTTGCCCTCTAGACAAAGAGGTATATGCCAGTAGCTGAGAGGTAATAGCTTTCAGAACAGAACATGAACTCTAGACTTTTATTAAAATCATTATTTAATGCACAAAAAATAATGAAGCCACAGCCTTGGCATTTAAAGCAGCAATTTGTAGTCATTACATCTTAGATCATGAGGCTTATTTTGTAAAAGACAGTCTTTCTCAAATTAAAAATTCATCATCAACTCCCACAGATTATGCAGTCCTTTAAATTATGCCATTTCATACAGATTTATTCCAGCTAAACAAAGAGCTAGTAAAGTGGCACATAAAATTATTTCATTGCTTTCTCTCTAGAAAGGCCTTTTTACTCCTTAAACTGTCCAAGATCTCAATAAGGCTTGACTAATATATTGATATTTTAGTATTTTCACCTTCCAGGGACATTTCAGGTCTTAATTTGCCATGCTTCTCACCCCCACTGTAGAGGGAACTCTAAAAAATAGCCTAGAACAGAATGTTTTCTTTTTCACACTTAAAATGGCAGCCCACAAAGTGAATGACAGTATGAAGGTATCAATATGGCTAAGTGGATCTCTCTAATTGACTAGCAGTTTGAATCGTATGATCAACTAGGTTGGAAAAGACCTTAAGGTCATTAAGTCCAACTGTTACCCCAGGACTGCCATTACAAATATTAGCTATAGTAGATATACAAATATTACTCCATTACAAATATTATATTTACTTTTGATGAAAAATAAGTAGGGAAAAACTGCTCCTTTTCAACAAGAATCCTGTTAAGAACTTGCGTGGCAAAGTGACACAGCCCTACATAAGTGACATTTGTTACCCTGCTTTATATTGAAAACTATTACGCTTGAATCTCTTTAAATATTAAGTAATTTTTCTCAACAAAATCACGTGTAGTTTTTAATATTTTATCTAATAAATCTTCTGGAAGTTCACTATGGCCTGATAATAAGATGCAAGATAGCATGTTTGTTCTATGTCTTACCAGTGAGAGATTTTACTCAGTAACTTGGAGAAATATAAATGAGATTTACATATATATCAGAGAGAACAAAAATGCACTGCATCATGGGGTTTTTTTTCCCCCCTCTCTTTCCTGCTTCAAGACTTCTTTTAATTACCATTTGAATTATAGTAGTGTCAAGAAGTTGGGATCCCTTTTGAAAAGAACTTTGGAAGAGAGTTGGTTCCTCCCTCAAATTATTTGAACATATGGACCTAAATCAGCACATAACACCACCTGTAATTTAAGTTTTGTATGCTGAATAGGCACGTTAATTTCAAACCCACTCCTCTTTTCAGGAGAAACAGTACATTTAAATTAACGTGTTTCAGGGTACGCCCTCTGCCATCTTCCAAACGTTTATCCTCAAAACACCTCTCCCACAGAGCATTCCTCTTACAATGGTGATGCAACTTTTTCTGCACCTTTCTGCAATCTCTATGCCTACCAGGTAAGAATTTAATCAGGGGCTAACAGTATTTTATCAAGGGGCTACATTACATTTGTTACTATACTTTCCATCTAAGTCAATGGCTTGCTCTTCACCTACATCAGCAAACAACTCTCTCCAAAACTTATCGCCAAATCCCTCTGACACATAAACTTTCTATTAACCCTACAAAATATATTTACTTACAAGTTTTGCAGAATCCTACAATGTTTCATGAAACTTCACCAAGAATCCAGATCTATACACAAAGCCAACAAGATCTCACTCATCCCCACTAAACTGCCTGACAGAGATTTAGTCAAATTTGTGGAATTCAATTAGAAAATAATTTTTAAATAAAGGCAGGAGGTTGCGAGAATCTTAAGCTACAAAATAAGCAGCTCATAGGATGTAAAAAAAATTAAGCAGAACAAGCTTCAAAACACAAGGAGGGTGTTGTGCTTTTCATGACAACAACCACTTCAGGAAGCTGGAAATAAAGAATGGCTGTCATGACAGGTAGTTGACTGGAAAAATAATAGAGGTGCTTTGCTTTGGTCTTTGATAAGTTCCTATAACCAAATTATACCAATGCCCATCCCAAACTGCAATCTAAAAATCAATTTGGTACACATAATGAAATACAGTACTTACAGGAAAAATGAAAGTTAAGAAATTAAATCAGTGTAGCCAATTGGAAAGATATAATCTCATAATTACTGCACCACACTGCAATTTGAACAGTTTCACACTGAAGTCCACAGAAGCCTGAACAAGCTAAGAACTGCTACTATACATGTATCAACGACATTTAGGTTCCTACTTTATTAGTTTGTTACTCGTGAATCTTGGCATCTTTGAAGCGGGCAGGAATATCACCATTTCTAAACAAGAAGCAGAGACTGTAGAGAAACTATGAAAATAGCCAGTACACCTTGATGCTTCAGGAAACAGTGTCAAGCAGTTAGCAACTGCTTAAAACCTTAGAGTCTGAACAGTTTCCCTCCAAAGAGTTTTCTCAATTATTTTGACACTAGTGGAAGCTTTATCTTCAAATTTCTGAATTTATCTGCAGTGCTGAGAAAATACAATGAATGTTGACACATAATATGTAGGATAAAAATAAGAAAGTAAGCCATTTCAACTGGAGGAGCTTGCTGTCTCTCAGGAGGAACAAGCAAAGTGCACCACTATCAGAACAGTTCTGCACACCAGTTACCACTCCACCACAATGTTATTAAGGATGTATTCAAAATAAAAGCACCCGTTCTCAATACCACACTCTTAACAGGGCAGAATCCTACAAGATAAGCATCTATTTAAAGCTTTTACATCCATCCTGTTCCTTGACACAACTGCTTCTCTTACCTCCAGTTATATGACCCCAGATTGAGGCAGGCAGGCAGCTGAACAAGGTCATTGCTCACTTTTGAAAGGAAATATCTTTTTACACAATCCAAACAACACACAGATTAAGTTCTACTTTCATACTGCATATGGTTTCTCAGATATTATTGCTATGCTCTTCAATGATTAAATTCAAGCAAAATATTACAAAGTATGGTCTCTTTTCACTATATGAAGATCTCCTTTAGGATTTTTAAGTGCATAAGCATGAAAAGCATTAAAAGAGTTGAGCAAGCTCTTAAAATAAAAATAAAATTATTTTTAAAATCAGTAAAATTCATTCACTGAAAGTAAACACATTGAACTGGGCAAGAGGGGTTTTATATTTGATTTTCCCCCCAGTATATTCTCTTCAACATTGTGCTCACTTTTTCTTCCCAAACCCAGCAAACATTTGAAATGATTACGTATTCAGGAATGTTTTTTTTGGTGAAAGAAAGAAAAATACTTTTTTAGCTTGAAACTCAATTTGTGGTTTAACAATTAATGTCATCTAGGTCTTGCAATTACATAAGTCTGGATGTCACCCAAGGGGTTCAGGTTGTTATGCCAGTAGAAGTACACATATTTCTTCTCGATTCAGTGCACAACAGGGCATGGTCCCCTAGATGGAGTACAGGCTCCCTCTATAGATACAGTCTAGCAATCAATATTACCTGGTCTGATCAAGGCAGCTTTAATTTAAATTCTTGCTTCTTTATGGTAAAAGCAAATAAACAAGATCAGCCATTCCCACATAATTCTCTCTCTTGCATCACCTGCCATCCAGTTACAACTACTACTACTCACTTCTGCCCAATCACAACTACTTTTTTCAGAGGTAGTAAAGTTGCTAAAAATAATCAAAAAAACATACAACAAAATGTGATTAATCATATACAGAATTTATATTTAGTTACTTTGATCTAGTCTTGCTTCACATTAATATTTCAGATGAACTCTGCTTTCATCACACTCATTAATATTCTGTTATTATCAGCAGTCTTAGTTAACAAGCAGTCCATACCTTTTGTTCTCCCACCCCTCCGTGTTTCTTTTTCACAAAGCAGATGACAAATTATGTGTATCTTCCATAACAACTGCATCTTTTCTATGCTGATGTCTGTCACCTCACAAGACTCTAAGCCTGTCCTAGACCAGGATCTCCCAAAACCACATCTGGCCACTCTAAACCAGGTGTTTGCTCAGCTGCCAGGCTCTCTAACTGCTAAGAGTGGCTGTGTTTCTAGGAAGCCCAATCCAAAGTCTAACAGACTGCAGAATAACCTTCCTTAGAATAGCTGTTGTGGAGAGATGAGTTTCCCATCCACATTTCAGTTCCTGACCTCTGCACTTCAAGTTCCTCCCACTAGCATGCCAGGAGGCATGCTAGTAAAGTAAGTAAAGTAAGTAAAAGGGATGAATTTGCTTGTGCTCATGACAGCTACACTTGCAGTGAGAAACATGCAGAGGGCCAGAAGGCTGCAAGAAACAGCGAAGAAAGTTTCTTCATCCACATTTCATATGCCTTTTATAGTATAGGTGCCTCTAGTCCGCTTTAATGCAAACTCACATATGCCAGGTTAAACCCCTTCTGACTGGCTCACACTTGGTTATGGGCCTTTGCTTCAGGACAGAAGCATATGCTCAGTTAGGAACAGCTAAGAAGATGTTTAAAAAACAGCTCCCAGTTCTTGTGACCAATAGCATGCACTCTGAAGGCAGTCCTGTGAAAATGCTTTTAATTCCTTTCAGGGCAAAGAAAGAGACTAGGCCTTTAAAATAACTTTCTTAGCTTTTTCCTGGAGGCACTTAAAAGTACTCATACACCAAACTACTGGCTGTCAGTGAGGAGCCAAAAATAAATTGAAGGTGCACCAAAGAGGAGAAAACTTAAGGTTATCTCAGTTCTTCTCTCCCTCCCAGTTGGCAGCAATGTGTTGGAAATGGACGCAGAATCTCTGCCAATCTAATCTCAAGTACCAGATGCTAAGGCATCTGCCGCATGTCAGGTGGTGAGGATGTTAAACCCCAAGTCATGGCCCATCAGGCTGGTGACATGCCTCTGGGGACACATCCAGAATTAATGCATCCCTCTGCAACACCTCAGAGCCTCAGAACCCCTACTTACCACTGCACACAAACTTTACTGTGAAGGCTTTTACCTCTTATTCTCTTTTGTCACCTGCCATCTCAGCCAGTATATCTCTTTCATGCAGTGTTGCATAGTAGATATCTGAACAAAATCCTTCCCACTTGATAGTTTTCTTATAGTTAAAGCATCTTCAGCATCAGATCCATCAGAGATGAGAAGCTAACTTACGACTCTGCTTGAGTTTGGTACATATTCATGAGTATAACGTTGTGCATCCCTTGATTAAGCCTCTCAAGTGATCTTTCTGCACTCCAGGAACATCACTGACACAAATAGTGCACATGGAGAGACAGGAGCACATAGCAAAAGGTATTTCAGAACCTCAGCAGTACTGTTAAAGGGAAGACTGAACATAAAAATAGATAAAACACTTTACAACTGCTACTTCATCCATTCACAATGAGGTAAAATTAATAATACTTAAAACTTTAATACTAATAGCTGTATCTTGTATTTACTGGGGATACCAAGGTCTCTGAAGCCTGTTAAGCAGCATTAAAGACATGGCAGCCAGCAGGTTGATGACAGTGATTGTTCATCTCTGCTCAGCACTGGAGGGATTGCCTGGGAATGCCGGGTCTAGTACTGTGCTCCCCACTACAAGAGAGACAACAAAATACTGGAGCAAGTCCAGATAAAGGCCAGAAAGATGGTTAAGAGACTGAAGCATCTGTCTTACAAGGAGAGACTGAGAGATCTGGGACTGTCCAGTCTGGCACAAAGAAAGCTCAGGGGATCTGATCCATGAATGTTAATACCTGATGGAAGAAGTAGGGAAGAGAGAGACAGGCCCTCTGTGGCACCCAGTGGCCTGACAACAAGAGGCATTGGGCACTATCTGAAACACAGGAAATTCCACCTAAATTAAGAAAGCACTTTTCTACTGTGAAGGTGTTGAAACACCTGAACAGGTTTTCCAGAGAAGTTGTGGAGCCTTCATCTCCAGATACATTCAAAACCCAACTTGACACAACCCTGAGCAACCTTCCCTGAGCAGGAGGCTGGACTTGATGATCTCCTGAGGTGCCTTCCTGCCTCAAAAAGAATCAACCTCACACTGCATGGTTATCTGTCTCAGTTTACTCTCTAACATCCTGGCAACACTCATTAATTAAAGTGAAACAAACGCATACGCACACACAAAATACCCTAAACACCTACCTAAAATGAAGGTAAGCTCCACTGAGATTCAAGACCTCTTATCAGAAAGATACACTAACTTTCTAATTCAAAGCATTTAACTACAGCACCAAGATGATTAGGACAGCAGTCATGTACACAGAAGCATCTTCTGTGGTTCATAGTTTTGAAAAGCTATAGAAGCACAGAGTATTTTCACTACTGAACAAAGCAGCACATTTTTTTCTGTTTTATACTATCACAGTACTCAGAAAATTTTTCTCTCTTCACTTAAAGAATGGGCACTATTAGTATCTAAGCATAAGAAACTGTAAAGCCTACCAAGTCATCTATGAAAGTAAAAAGAAGACTGCTCTTGCTGTATGTCGCTACCCTTGGGAACTTCATCTACGGAGGCCACCTTCACAACAGACTGAATACCTAAAATTAGCCAACAGAAAAGTTTTCTTTCTCCAAAGTGAACAAATGGTCTTTTCACACAAAACCAGAGGATGTTCTTCATGGTTGCAAACTCTATTCTTTATATTTTCAGGTTTGTTTGATTCCCCCCTAATTCTTGGTCGTTAGTTATTCTGTTCGACTGATTGCTTTGGGTTTGTTTGGGTGGTTTTTTTTCCTTTAGGGGATGGGGTTGTTTGTTTCTTTGGTTTTGTTTGTGGGATTTTCTTTTGGGGTGTGTTTGTCTGTGTGTGCAGAATCAGAACCATCAATGTGTTAATAAGAATCATAAGCTGATTCAAAAATCGTTTCTCCAAAATTACAAGTAATGAAAAAGCCTTAGGAATTGTTTTTCTGAACTTCTATCTCACATCAAAACCAGTTTAACAATCCCATTTCTCTGAGATAAAGGAAATTCAGTCTCAGCCCCACTAGTCTGTGCTTGCACACTACTTCATAGTACATGGCCTTGATTAAGATCCTATACCCAAACAATCCATGAACACTTGTTACATGTAAGAAATTCCCATGCTAGTTTTAGTATAGTGTTGGCTAAAATAGCTTGCTCCTAAAAACGTATCACCATAATTCCATTTGCTGTGTTTCAGAAACAATCGCATAATAGCAAAGCCAGTGTTATTCACTCTTCCACACAGTTATCTAGACTAACTTCATCTGCCAAGATGCAAGTTGTTACTGGTGTACAACATAAATACAAGAAACCCCTAAAAACACACATAGTATTGTATCAAACAGGTGGAATCTGGATTTGACAGAAGAAATATTGGCTGTTCCTGTCTGGAAATGCATTCAATAATCTTCTTTGATGATTAATATATCCCATGTGTAAAAGCCTGCATAAAAGACCAAGCAACAGCTGTAATTTACTGAAGGAGGTAGGACAGCTCAGCAGCAGAAGCCATCCAAGTTGTAAAATGACAGTGTATGAGTAGTTCCCATTCATTTAATTACAGTTTAAACTTTCCAATATGACACAGTAATAAATTGAAAAATGCTGCATTACTGGCCATATTTTTTTCTTTAAGACAGATGTTGTACATGGTATATTGTGGACCTTTTCAATCTCTTCATTTCTTGCTGGTTATTGCCTGGCTAACAGGATGTTTCATTTTAATGAAAAATACATTAGTGCATTAAGATAAGGTCATCAGTTCTTAAGTTAAATGCAATTTCTGTAATAAAATTAATTATATAGCCCACATAAATTTTTTTATGTGGGTTAAACACTTTTAATTACTACCTAAATTTTGTTCAACTGAATGCTTAAATAGAGTATTCCCCTATAAAAAGGCATACACTGTGAAATGCCTTTACAGTTCTTTACCATATGCCTTCTATATGTTATACACTAAGTGGTCATCAGTGTTCAAGTCTACATAAGTCTCTTGAGCAAGGCTGAGGGGAAGGAAGCAGAGGAGAAAAACCATCCTGCCAAGCTACACAGTCTGTGAAACTCAGTTAAGGGCAGACCTGCCTGCCCAGGATCATGTCCAATTGGGTTTGCGGTATTTTGAAAACTGGTCTCCACAGTCTGCCTGAGCACCCTGGTACACAACATTATGAAGCAGAAAATGTTTTGTCAGTTATTTGTAAGTCCTGAAATGTTTTGTCAGTTATTTGTAAGTCCTGTTCTGTTTCAACTAAATAGCAAATGTTATTTGATATAAATAGGAAAATGCCATGGTAGCAGAAGTTTACAGAACACCTGTCAGATTATGGTGGCAACCCTTGGCTATTAAAAAAAGCCCTCCTGTTTTGTCAGTGGTATTTGTACTCTTACCCTGAAATGGAATAGCTCATACATTAAAGGCAACATTAGGAAGAATTTTTCCCACTAGTTGCCAAGTTCTTCTGAAATGTAGACAAAATACTAATAAATTCTCCATCACATTCAAAAGCAGAGATATAACCCTAGGTCCTCCATGCCTTGTACGGCTTAGATGGCTGTTAAGAAGACTTGAAACGAGTAAGTTTCTAAATGGTGCAGTCTCTTTTTGGTCCCTACAACATTAGTCTGTTGTAGACTGAATTATTTTCACCCCTCCACCCCCTTAAGGGAGAACAAGGTTTTCCCTCAGGAACAGTTTTAAACATGATTTAAAAACTGACTGGTTTTTTGGTTTCTTTTTATTCAGCTCTTGAACCTCCAAAATAAGACTCAAGTATTAATTCATCACAAAGTCAAATGACATTGAATTGTATAATGATGGGCCCTGGAACTTGAACCATGGATTTATGGGTTAATTCAACATGCATACATTTTCTAGGTTATTTTAAGGTTTATTCCTACAGCACAACGGATATTATCCAATCAACTGATTTATGAAAACAATTTTCCTATACTAACTTAGATGTGGTTTCATATTTCAAAATCAGATGAAGTTTAACATTTTATGTTCTCTTCATTGTAAGTGAACTGGATTGTGTCAACAACAACAAAAGATATCTTCCTGCATAGAGAACTGTTTTCATTAAAGGAAGCTTACTTATTCATAATAAAACAGATCGCAAATTTGCATTAGGTATGTCGAAGGCAATCAAGGATTTGAGACTGTGAGAAAAATTTACTGGTTTAATGTGACAGTTCAGTAATTATTTCCTAGTTCTAAGAAGGGTATGAAGAATTAAAAATGCCTTAAAGTCAGAGGAAAAGAAAACATGGGGTTTATTAACCTCAGAATGGGAAAGAATCTAATAAACACCGTACAGTATTTGTCAGGTATGTTTTCAGGTAACGTCCATCCATGTGGATAAGTCTTAGAGAGGATTCTTACCTTCCACACTGTGTTCTATTATCAGTGTCTTATGGATGCAGAACTAAAATGCTATTTCATTGCTCTTCTGCATACATACCCCGACACCCAAGCACAGGATAAGTATGAACACATGTATAAGGGCTGTTCCTGTTCTCCTGCCTCATCTCTCACATCTGCAATGTAGACCAACTAGAGATTGGAGGTCAGATGCCCAAGTATCTTTGAATGGGACAGGCCTTTTCTCTGACTAGCCTTCAAATGCTTAAGGTTACTAAGCTTTCCCTTGTACTCTTATGTCATTCTCCTTGTAGAGTGACAACAATTTCCTTCATGTAAGTAGTGCCAGAGCTAGCAACTTTTAATGTGATTTGACTGTGTTTGACTTCAGAACAAGGAACCACATAGTGGCAATAATGCAAAGATGTCACACCAGTCATTTGGCGGCAACAAAATCACACCTCCTGGGTGGCCTCAAAGAAAAATGGGCTGGATTTTATGTTATGGCTAAAGTACACTTAGAAAACAGAATACAGAGCACTATAGAAGATGCCTATATAAACTGTTTATGTCAGAAAATGCTGTATGTTCACTTAGTTAAACCTAACAATTTATTAAATCTGAGGTCATAAAAGGCAAGTATTTCCAAAGCTTGTTTCAGATTTTTTTACACAGCAGTCGTTTGTTGGACCTCTTCTTCCTTTGGGTGCTTCTCTCAATCACTTAAATTAAATTCATGTCAAATATACAAGTCTGTGGTAATGGTTTTGAAATTCTAACTAACTTAACTAAGTTACAAAACCAATGAAATAAAACTTTATAGCAGCGGCCAGCACAGATATTATTAGATATTTGAAAAATATCAGCCCTAGATGATTTCATTAAATTGTTTAAACTCAACAGGTGTTTCAAAAATTGCTTATAAATATATTTAATAAGACATTTAGCAAGGTTGTTACTCACTCAAAGGACTTTTAAGACTGCACCCACATCCTTTTGGCTACAATACATTCTCATTCCCTTATCAAATTGCTGTCATTGGGCTACTTCCTTTTGGCCCCTTGCCCAGAATAATTTATCCATCAAATGAAATTTAAAAGGTGCAAGATTTATAGTGAAAAATTAATTTGGGGCATTTTTAATCACCTGTAACCTTTCTCTCCATAAAGTTCTTTATGAAATTAAATTCAGTTTGAATCCAAATACACTTTTTTCGCTACGGCTGTTCAATTACAGTTAGGTAAGTTTTATTTTTGAACAAGTATACTAATTTCTGTCTTGCTTATTGTAAAATTCTACTTGCTCCCTTCTCCTGTTTAAGGGGAAAAAAGAATTCCGTAATACCCTCTCCTTTTTCAAATGCATTTATTTTTACTAGTGACTAAAACAGCTAAAATCATGAAACCAATATGATGAACACTGAGTGTTTGTCACAACAGCAACATTTCAAACTAGCTCTCAAGTATGCAAGATACAAGATCACAAACATATTAATTACAATCTCCTATTAATGATATTTGTGTACAAGCATGCAGACATCTGTGAACAGGAAGGGGAAAGAGGCCCCTGTCCCAGCTGAAAATTCCAACACCGCCTCCCATTGCCCTTTTTGCTGAAGCTATTGCCACTTCTTTTCTGAGCAAAACCATTACAAGGCTTTGCACGTCAGCTTCACAGTGGAGGACAACACAATGAATAGGAACCTAATTACACTTAAAGTGCAGCTTTCCTTGGTTTCCCATATCTTTCCATGGAAATCACACCCTCTGGAGACTCACAAGCTTTGTCCACTTATCTTCAAGAAGCATCTCTGCCCAAAGGCTCTATTTTAAACAGAGGCCACTTCTAGGCTCTAAGATAATTGCCCTGCATTTCATGCAGCAACACCTCCTAGCTTCTATTACACCAAAAATAAGATAGCTCCTGAAGATAGTGCCACTATAGCAAGCCTCCGCAAGAACGAGCCAAGGCACAGATTAAAACGCAACAGCTATGTACACCAGCACCACCTGGTGACAGCTACAGCGAATCACATAATGATTTGGTTTGATCAGATTATTATTAGTGAACACCCACGCTGTGCTAGCAGTCAGTTTTTATTCTGATGCTGTGCAGCACACTGGGTCACAGACTGGGGGTCAGGACCAAGACGCTCTACTCCAGGCACAGCCAAAGCCCCTGATAAAGTGAGGATTTATTCCCGGGTGGCTTTTCTCCACTAGTGTATTCTTCTCCTTCCGTTTCAGCTATGTGTACACAGCACAGCAAGGTGTGATACCGTAGCACCTAAGCTCCCAAACAAGCATGGGTCAGTCTTGTGTATTTAGGAGGCTCCCTGCATAAAAGAATACACAACAGGATTTCAGGTATCAAACATAGTAGCATCAGTAAACACAGATATTGTGACAAATCACAGTGTAAGCTCTCCTGCGAGTTCAACTGCTTTTAGCACTTCTCCAAGCCAGCTTTCATGTATATGTAACAGACAGTACATAAAACTAAAGTATTTTAGGTTGTGTAACCCTGAAATGCTGTAATTGCCCAATACTGGCAAACCTGACACTGAGTATTGCCACTGCTAGTAGCAAGCCATGGGCTTTGTACAGTGCTTCCAGTGGCTCCTGACGGAAGCTTGCCAGGCTTGCTTTGTTTAAATGTGCCTTCACTTGCATGGAGCTTTAGTTTTGCACAATTTAGATATAAACAGCAATTTCTCTAATGATCAGATGGCTATGACTAATTTGTTTTACTCTTGCTGCACAGAACTGATTTTCCAGGTAAGAAAGAAAATTAAGCCCAACTGTCTGTTGTGCACAAAAATCCACTATAGTAAACTTGGATGCAGATGAGTTGCAGACCAAATGGAAGAAAAAGCAAACCATAAAACGTGTATTAGCAAACATAAAAACAACCAAATGGATCCTCAAGTAAGGATCCCAACCAACACCACACTGACCGGCTTTTACATTTCACGAAGGAAATTTGCTTCAGGCATCAGATCAACTACCAACAGAGAAAGTTGGGAAAATCATGAGATCTGCCTTCATCGCCACTGGGCATTACAAGAGTATTGGTTTCCTTGAGTAGCCACTACACATCTAGGAGGGGTATTTCCCAAGGTGCTGCCCAGAATTGGGAAGACCAAGAGCTACAAGGTGTGCTTGGAGTCACAAAAGCACATGGCACAGTCTGCCTGTACACTGTGCCTTCAATAGATACAAACACTCAAGCAGAACAACTTCCGAGGAGGAATTACATCTGGTACTATCTCGGAGCTGATCTCACCCTGCTGACAGACCTTTTGTAAACTGATGCATTAGTTCTGAAAGAAGGTAATAGTTTTCCCTCAAAACATGACAAATTGTTCTCTTCTTAAACTTCCCGTATATTTATGAGAGTATTTGTTCAGGACAGGACTACAAATCTAAGTTTACGATGAACTGTTTTAATTTCCTAGTCTCAAAAGAGCAGCAAAGCTGGCAAACCTGATCACTCTGTCTTTGATCATCCTTACTCGTAGACAAGCTGTAAGAGATTAAGCTCTTTTCCCATTACTTAATCACTTAAAGTGACACTCTAGGATTCCCAGGGGTAAATGCATTAGGCTACCGATCAGTCTGGGTGCCTTTTTATTTTTTTCATAGTTAAAAACATTTATAGAATACTGTTAGCTTATGCAGTTTGAATTAGATTTTCAGAAATCCTTCGATAATTTGGGAGTGTAACTCTTGTTTAAACCAACATGTAGAGAGAATTTAAATCGCTATTATTAGCATACAAACTGCTCATTTTTATGATTCATTTTTCTTCCCATGTTTCATATTACATATATACTTACTTTCTTTAAGCTACAAGAAAATCTACTTACAATCTGGAAAGGGAAGAGTCAATACATTAAATTAAAATCCTTAAGCTGTTACTGTACAGCACAGAAACAATCAGCAAAAAGGTTTGCGAGAGTTACATCCCTTCCCTGCATACTCTATTTGTCCATTGTATCACAGCTCCAACTCTATGAAACCCCAGCATTTTTCAGTCTAGGAAAGAACTGAGTCCTTCAGGAAACTGCCTGAAGAGTTCCCAACTTGTATATAAATTTTTTTAACCTCACTGCATTTATATCTTTCCAGAACCATTAAATTCTCCCCAGGGAAGCCACATGAAGGAGAAGGAAGCCTTCCAAAGGAAAGGTTTGGGTTTTTTTAAATCCTAGACATGGTGAGAACTGTATAATATAATGAAAGGATGGTACTCTGTCTGGGGACAGATGTGCAGTTGACAGAGGGTTTGTGGGTCAGAGTTACAGGGAGAACAGCGACGGGAGACATTATTGTGGGAATCTGTTACAGACCACCTGACCAAGAGGACTCTGTGGATGAAGCACCCTATAGACAGACAGGAACAGCCTCATGCTCTCAGGCCCTTGTTCTCATGGGGGACTTCAACCACCCTGATATCTGTT
>JAOEHY010008397.1:0-22661 GCA_025447955.1 Psilopsiagon aurifrons | reverse complement strand
AAAAAGGGGGAAGTGAGTGAACAAACTGCGTGGCTGATTTATGGCTTAAACCATGACAACTGTAAGGGTGGTGAGTCACTGGAATAGGTTGCCCAGGGAAGTTGTGAATGCTCCATCGCTGATGGTGTTCAAGGCCAGGTTGGACAGAGCCTTAGGTGATATGGTTTAGTGGGAGGTGTCCCTGCCCATGGCAGGGGGGTGGAACTAGATGATCTTAATGTCCTTTCCAACCGTAACTATTCTATGATTCTATGATGGCAAATATATGGGATTACTGCCAGACTCTCATCCAAGACACTCTGATGTCTTCATTTAGTCAAAAATGCTCTCCAAATAAAATTATATTATGCAGAGCAAAATGAATGTTATGTTATAGATTTTGGCATGAAACCATAGTGATTTTTAACTCAGTTGTCTGCCATGATTCAGGATATTAATTGTTGTATAAATTGCACAGATGCACATTCTCCATTAAGTGACCTTTTTGTTTCAAGGTCTTACAGAATCATTTTTCTCTAAAATGACCACTCTATGAAAAATAAAAACACAAATCACACAGAAAAATCAGTGCTGCTTTGATAACATAAAGCTTTAATGTAAATTTGTAAAACCATTTTAAAAAAAATGAAAGTATTCAAAGCATTTCCAGTGGCTTCTCAATTAGATCTTAGTCCAGTGCAAGAGAACCAATTTGCTTATTACAGATCTTGATAAAATCGCTAAAAGGGCCGCTTTGAAAGGTAGAAGCATGTAACTACTAAAACGTGCACATACAAATTCCAGGTTCAGTGTTTGCAATTGAATGATGTGGAAGCCAGCACAGCTATTCCCCTTGCTGCTTCCCTTGGGAGACCAGACCCATTTGGGATCCACTTCCTTCATCCTTTGTAAGTTTAACACTCAAATTGAAATATCAAAAATCTTTAGCAAACTGGGACTTCATTTAAACTTGAAATTTAGTCATGCCAAAAAAAAAAATATTCAGAAAAAAACAAGATACTTTGAATCACATCAATATTATTCACTAAAATTTCGTTATTTGCAGTGGAACTACTTCCTCAAAGTATAAAACATGCCTATCTCGTGTAGCACTAAATGTCTGTCTTAATGCAGGCCTTAGAGTGTGAGGTGGAGAGAGAATGAAAGGATACTTCTGATGGTAAATCTTAGAAGATATTTAGAAGACTTCCTACACCTCCAATTAAATTAGTGCTACCACATATCACTTATTCTCATTAAGAATAGGTGGAAATCACAATTGCCGTCTGGATTAGAAGGAAGTTAAAAATGACTATCCATTTGCTCTTCAAAATGGAGCAAGAGGGAAACATAACTATGCAAGTTAAGGTAGATAAAACACATTAACGTGTTTTAATTATTAATGCCTGTGCAACCTTACATTCAAGATTACGCAGATTAAGAAAAAAAAGCAGCAGCAACAAAAGAAGGGCACCAAACTTTCTAACCTTCTTCACCCAGATAAAGAAATCAGGTATGTCCTAGTCAAGATAATTTATCCACAGTTCAGAGAAGCATGAGACAGTCTGACAATGACAGCTGTGTAGCACAAACATTCACAGTCCAAACAAACTTTTAGCTCTGATGCTATTTCTAAAAGGACTGAGGAGTCATTATTTTGGCAGATATTTCTATGAAAGTAATATTGCCTCTGTCCTATTTCATTGATTCTTCAAAACAAAACTGCAAACAATTTAAAATCTAACTAGTCTAATTTCAACTAAGTTGAACACTTGTTTTCACTCCTGATTTGCTGTCACACCTATTTGAAGCAGCCTTTTGTATTCAACCCATGCCAACTCTTCCTCCCTACTTCCCAAGCATCAGTGGGGGAAAGATAGAGAAAGATAGCAGCGGAAAATTAAGCTCAAGAGCTGTGTCTCTGGGTCAGCACCAGGCCACACCAGCCTGCAGAAAGCAGTGGCTGAACATGAGTATGAGCTCACACACCTCAAGTGCTATTACCCATTCAAAATCAGGCTTAAAAACAACACATTACTACGTCCTTTTAATAACTTATTTTTCCTTTCTTTTGTCCTTAGAAATGTCTGAACATTTGGGAGTTTTTCCTTTTAATCTAGACAATTAAAACTCAGATGAAAGTAGAATGTGCATCATAGGAAGCAAACTTCTTGACTGATGACCAAGTATTTCCCAAGTTGTTACAATATAAAACAGTATTAAAAAGAAATAAAATGGAAAAACGTCATAGCAGAGCTATCACAAGTTCTGCAGTGAAAGGATATTTAACATCTTGATATAACTGTAAGAGTACAAACTTAGACCAGTTCTAAAACAACAGTAAACTAGCTTGAGACATTAAGTCATTATTTGATTTTTGAGGCAAGATAAGTTTATCTTAATAGATGTCAAGACTAACACATAAGACAATGAAGCTGGAAAGAATAGTAGCTGTTGTCCAAAAACATTTTGGGGGGTTGTGGTGAATAGGGGGTGTTTTTTAAGTGAATTAAACACCCTGGAAACTTCAAAGCAGTCAACAGAAATATACCAACACTGTGCTCAGTCACAGGATGTTCATAGCAATAAGTAAGAAGGATATTAGCGGGTTACCTCTGGTAATATTTGCCTCCACTAGGACAGTCTCTGGGTAAGTAAAAATGAATCAAGTGCTCTTTTATTTGTTACCTTGGGGTGTTTTCTTTCTCTGTTCTGAGAGTTTTCTGTTAAGTGTGCTGATCAGTAAGTTACACTAAGAAAAAGCAGCATTAACTGAAGTTTTTCTTTATATATGAAGTTCAAGTAAGAATGCCTTTCTGTCCCAGAAATCAGACATGATGCAAAATGCTTCCTTGTTCCACATCAGGAAGATACATTCTGAGCCTGGTTTAATTGGCTGTGATGTGGGATACCAAACTTCATGATCATTCCTCTGGATTCAGATCTGGGACTAAAACTCCTCATTGTTCAGACAGTCACTCCACTAATACCCCTTGGGATATTTTGATTTGAAGTGCTCTTATTTGACCTAGCACTGTCAATCTGCTGTCCACCAAAATTTCCAAGCATCTAACAAGATGACAGAGTAATGACAGAGTAAGCAAAGTAAATTTCACTTTCACCTTAGGAAAAGTAAAGTAAGACACTCCCTTTCAAAATGGAGAAAACTAAATCGACGCATGCTAAATGAAAAGTTGTGTCATTTTTCTGGAAACTCCTTATTGCTTTGACTCCGCTTAATGTACCTCATTAGCTCTTAGGAAGGGAGACTTAGACCTCCCATCTCTGTTCTGCCTTGGCTAGGCTTCCAGGTTTAGCTGCATTTCCCTGATGTCTCTTCAAACTACATAAAGCAGCACCTTATGGAAGTCACATGCCCGCACATACTGGTAAGAGGGTACATGCCACACATGCAAAAAGGAAAAAAGCAGCATTCTTATACCAGAGGTAGAAATATTTATAAACAGAACTGAACTGCAACAACATACCTCCACTTCCATACACAAAAGATGAAATGTTTTGACATTGTGAAATGTTTGACTTAATCTGAAAATCCTGAAGATTCACATTAATAGGAAGATGTATTTTCCTTTCATAATTTCATGGTTTAATTTTTCAATCTCAGGCTGTCATAATAATCCCAATTCTTGCTTTGGGCTCTTAAATTTCTCCCTTTTTTAAACAAAGATTCATGTTTTGGTTCCTCGCTGTGTATTTTTTTGCATTAGAAAACAAGCACAATACTGTGTATTATGCTAGGATGGCATAATGTGTGCACTCACAAAATCAATCTTAATAATAAAATCAATCTTAATAAAATCAATAATAATAATCTTACTAAAATCAATCTAGATTCTAAAGAATTTTAAGACTAGAATTTACTTCTGAAAGAAACCTTAATTTGACAAGGCTGCTGATGGGCTGAGCCTAATACATACTACTACTCAGTTATTTCTTTGTACTAACGTATCTGTCTGCATTCTTCCCTATTCCCACCATACACTGTGACAGCAGACAACTTAGGCCAAAGATCTTCATTAGTGGTGTTTGGAGAGTTTCTGCATGTAATTGTATCATTCTCATCACACTGGTATCCTGCTTCCTGTTTTGGATTCTTCAGATTACAGGAGTTCACACAAGTAGTAACTGCAATTTTAGACATCATAATGTATGAGGGTGGAGAGACTGGACATACAGAGCATACTTCAGGTAAAAAAAATAATAACCTAGAAGATTAAAGAATAGCCTGTGACTGCTTTTGTCATTTGAGCTTTTATTTCACCTTCTTTTACTACATATGGCATTAACATTCGCCCAACTTAACAGATATTGGAGCATAACTTCAGGTACCCCGGAATACCTACATTTCATGCAGTCCAGCTCCCCCTCCAAGATTCATAAATACCTTGAATTAGCAAGTGATTCCTTCACATGGTGATTGTCATGGTTTAAACCCATCTGTAACTCATGCAGTCCCTCTCTCACTCCCCCCTCTTTTTTCCCCCAGCTCCCAGGGGGGATGGGAAGGAGAATCAAAAGAATGTAACTCCCATGGGCTGAGATAAGAACATTCCAGTAACTGAGGTATAACACAAACCACTGCTGCTACCACCAGTAATAGTAACGACCAGGGAAATACAAGGAAAGAGAATACAACCGCTCACCACCTGATACCAAGCCCAACCCGGCAGTACAAACCTTTCAGGTCCCTGCCTCCATTTTTTACATCCTGGGCATGACGTGCTGTGGTATGGAATATCTCTTTGGTCAGTTTGGGTCAGGTGTTCTGTCTCTGCTTCCTCCGCCTGGCAGAGCATGAGGCTCAGAAAGTCCTTGGTCAGACAAAGCATTTGAGCAGCAACTAAAAACATTGGTGTTATCAGTGCTGTTCCCAGACCAAAAATCAAAACCAGAGCACTGCACCAGCCACTAAGAAGGAGTAAAATGGCTGCTACTGGTGAACCCAAGACAGTGATTAATACAAAAAGAAGAGATCGTTACAGGTTACTCTGCTCTCTGCTCATGTGTTTTCCTTCCTGCTTCTCTAGCTCTAGTGATAGCGTCACTACTATTCAACAAAATTAAGAGACAAATCAGCAATGAATATAAACCATTTCAACTGAAGTCCTCAAGTGATTATTTTTAATCTCCTCCTGCATTCAGCTTATGCACCTCTTCCTAGAGAAGGCAACAGTCATTGCCAAAGTATATTAAAAAGTTAAGTTGCCAGCTACCAGACAGTAGCTTAAGGCATTTTTGGTCAAGACCCAAATGAATCAGTTTACGATGAAAGAGTTCCAAGTTAATGAATTCCCCTTTTATTTTCAGAGTAGCCCTCATTACGCTTGGATCTAGAATTTTAGACGACGAAATTTTAACACTTTTTGAAATATGATTGATTTATTGTTCTGTCACATTATTTATTAATATGATAAATTCAATACAATTCAACATATTATTCTATAAATATTGCAACAAATTATTAAAGCAATAAAATCTCATGACAGAAATTAATGAGATCATGTCAAATTTGTGTTAAAGCCAAGTGATAAATTGTGACATCTGCAGGGGCTGTCACCACCTTAAAAGGAAAAGTCTGCACATTCTCTTCGCAAAAAGCAAAGGTCTAAGTCTCAACTTGGAGCTACTATACAGAAAAAGCACAACAGGAAATAGTAAACTTACAAGTCTACCTGCACACCAGTCTTCCCTCTAGTAACACCACTCCTGCCTGGATGCCACTGAATGTAAAATTCAAATAGTAAAATCAGCAGTATAGAGTAGACCTATATTTATAGATTTATTGGGTGCATTTCCTTCTTAAACAGGCTTCAAATTACCAATTTAGCCATTTTTAACATACTTTTGTATGACTATTGTTCCTCAATTTTCTACTGTCAGATAGAGCTAACACTATCACTGTTATCCTAATGTCATGCAAGTAAAAATACTTTGTCTTGTTAATAAATGTTTGACTGAAAGAAAATGGAAAGCATATAGAAAAGGGTGCACACCATTTACTTACAAGTCTGAAAATAAAAATATATTAATATGTATTAGACTAGGTGACAGTTGTAGGAACTGGTTATGAGGCTACATGTAGATGTCCACACATGCAAACACTATTATTTGCAGTGGATGTGCTTAACAAGAAGTTACTATCAAATCTGACATCCATCTGGTACTTTTTTCCTCTTTCTCAGTTTTGTATGAGCAACTAAGGCAGACTGCATCTCAGAGTCACTGAAATACTTTTATAAATGGAAGAGAAGATGACTTAGTAGATCTTACCATTATTCAGCCTCAGTACTAAATCTTTTATTATTAAGCATTCTCCTAACTGTCTCCTGGGGGAGTTCAAAGTTCCAGTGATTCACTCAGAATCTCTTCCTACACTCAGAGTCTCTTCCTATTTATTAAAAATCAAGCCATCCAATAAAGGAGCAGAAAGCCAACCATGTGAGTTAGAGACCCAACCCCCACCCTACAAACTCCTTTTGAAAAACACATTACATCCCATTCACAGTCAAAGCTTAAATTCACTTCATCACACTTCATTAGACTATAACAATTAAAAAAAATTCCTATTATACCTTCCCTGAACCAATTCCTAGAATGACACATAGTATTCATGTTTATAAGCAGATCACAATACTCCAACAGGTGTTAACCTCACATACCTCAAGATGTTTATTATTAAATAATAAAATCAGAGACTTTATTATTTTAAAAAAGAATCAGAAAAAAACAAACCAGTTGGGAAATGTCACCAAGACAAAATAAGCTTTTAAAAAAATATTTTGAGGATATTAATCATACTGAAAAGAAGATAAAATGTATACATTTTAAATGCAACTGAGAATTCCAAAATATATTTGCTGAATATATTAATTTTACTAACTCTAAAATATCAGATGAGTATTAATATTAGCAGCAGGTTGGCTTTTTGTCCTATTCCTTCATCACGGTAACACTGCAGCATATTTTTGCCATCACATCAACTGACAGCCAGCTCTGTCCTCAATGCTTTCTGCAGATCAGTAGCTCCTCACTTTGGGTTACTGGAATAAAACATTAACTTCAGTCACATAAAATTTTGTGGGCCACAGAAAAGACTAAAAATGCTTCATTCTGAACCAGGTTTCTCTTCCTACATGCCTAAACAAAGCTAGCAGTTGTAACCATGAGCTCTTAAGCTATTAGACTCAATACAAAAATCAAAGGTTGAGCCATATTCCCAGACACACACATACACCCACTTATACTTGTCCTCTCCTGGCACAAGCTAAATCTATACAACACCCAACCCTCACTTTACCTGCGTACCTGCTCAACAAGGGGTTTGGGATTTCATGTTTTTAATGTTGCCACCCTGTGGTCATTCATGGCAAAGACAAAACCGTTCTCCAAGAAAAATACTAGGGAATCCTAGAACCAGCTAGGCTGGAAAAGACCCCCAAGTCCACCCATTACCCCACTAAACCACGCTGGAAATTTAAAGAGAAACCCTTTGTAGTTTAAGAATCTGGAAAATAAAGCTTTATCTGAGAGTTACGTGGGCAATCCCACAATTTCAGAAAAGCCATTTAATTTTCTGTAGGAATCTTATACATTGATTCCAGTCAAGTCTTTTGTTTCTTAATCTTAGATGCAGCAACATCCCAAACCTACAGCACAATAAGTTTTTCACAGGAACACTCCAGTAACTGCGTGGGAATAAATAAACCTAGCAACATCCTACCTACTCTCTCGTTCTCCATAAAAAGTCTAATACAGCAAGCTGAGTTCTCTTTTGTAATTTTAGAGCATTCTTAACGTGTAGTTATTTGTAAAATGAGTGCCCTGATAGCCAGTAAATTCCTCCTAAGCATGGGAGGATTGTGGCTCCCCAAGAGGAACAGAAGCAACCCTAAAATACCTTTCAGGCCAAGGATTAAACCATTCACCTATAGGATGGGAGGACAAACAGGCAAGGACACCACTGAGCTTGTGTCACACATTCCTGCAGGAGTGCTCTAAAGACTTTATTCCTTTGCCAAGCAAAACTGGAATAAAGCCATTTAAATCCATGCCTTAAGTTTCCTTTGTTTCCCTCTGAAACGTTTCATCAACAACATACCACTATTTTAGGACTTTGCTTTTAGTGGTGTAGGAAGAACAGCTTATACTCGCATACTGTACACAGACACATTTATTTCAGTCTGACTAGTCCTAATTGTTTTTAAAGTTTTCTGTCTACCTGCTGAATTGAAAAGTGAATTATTCTTACAGCCTGAAACTCTCCATGAATATTCTCTGCTAGTTCTATCTTTATATGTTCTACAGAGCAGGGTGAATGATAGTCTTCTGTATTCCATTTGTATATCTGTTTATGAGGATGTAGACCACAAAATGAAATAATGAAATGCCAAATACTTCCCTTTCTTCATTAACTGAAAAATATCTAATTCCATCTGTATAGCTCAACCACTTGAGTACATTTTGCAACACCAAGAGTTCACATAATTCTACGAAATCTGCATAGAAAGAAGGTGGCAGAGAGCTTTTCACAAATCAGAAGGACTCTTAACATTGTGAAAGCAACAGCAGATGTATTTTTAGCCAAAATCAGGTTTATAACAGGTTCTCCTCCCATGCATTTTTATCAACTGTAAATTTTTTAATACCTTCCTAATCCTCCAGTCATCATGAAGGTGCAGTGACCCTCAGCTTTACCAAGCTGTAACTTCAATTACACTAGTCCATGAAAAACTTAATTAGAATACACTTCCACAGAAGTAGAATATAAAAGTAATATAAATGAGAACACAGAAAAAGGAGACAATAGAAAACTAGTAAAAAGGACTTTTTTAATTAACCAAAAACCCACACAAAACCACCCCCCTCTCATTGTTATCATACCACATATCTTTAAAATTACCATTGTTCATTTCTGTAATACCGTCAGTAAACAGCACTCTGATAATCAAAATCAGATGTGGCCTCAGAGTTCATTCACTGCAGTACATTCATAAGCCATGTATTATTTCTACCTGTTTCATCAACCCTTTCCATTGATACACAATAGAAACTTTCATTCAAAACCCTGATAGAGAGTACCTATGATGTAAGACCAACTAATGCAGAAACTGAATCAAAATAAACAGCCATCCTCTACTCCATATAACTGAGTAAATCAGATACACAGGGAAAAATAAGATGCATGAGTAAAAGCTTCATGGATTTGGACCTCTGAATGCAGATGATCTAAATTCAGTTATGTTGCCAGTAGATTAAGAAGCACAACAGAGAACCCAGGAAGAAGTCTTCATAGATTTAATTAAAAAAAAAAAAAGAAAATAGATATTCTTCGAACATTATGGTTACAGATTTCTAGGAAATATTTCTGTCTGTCATAGAAAATTCCATGTAATTTACAGAACTCCAAAAGACTGCTGTAATAGTCACTTATAAAATTTGACACCAGGTAACTGCAATCATGCCCTCCTATCCTCTCTCCCCACTTCTCCACCTTTCTTTTCTCTTTTAATGCTTCTCTACTCCCTGCATAGTACATTGGTCTCAATGTAACAGCGTACTCCACATACTGCATTCTAGAAATTACTTTTCATTGATTTATTTTATCCTTGTAGTTGTATATATACAGTAAACAAGAATATGGTGGATGTCTATCCAGAACCCAGCTGTATTATTATATCTACAATGTATTGATCTTAGGTGTAAACAGGCAGCTTAAAGCGAAATGCAAGAAACAGTTACAGGAAAAGTGGCTGGTAGACTGAGCAGGTAATTAGACAAAAGACGGAAGTTTAGTGCTCCCAGCAAAATATTTTAAGAGAATGCTATCAAATTGAATTGCTACTTCAACAAGGAGAGAAGAAAGGCAAAGGAGACTTGGTGAATATTAGCAAAAAGCTAGCTGTATTGGTAGACAGCAGTGATATACAGTTCTGCATAATAGGCTCCCTGCTCTATAAATCTGCTCTACTCCACAGCACTTTCCTGAGAATGTGATATATTTCTATAAAGTTCCATCTAAATGTCACCCTGAAAGCTTGCCGTGCTGAGGACCATTCTAAATGTCAGAACAGTCTCACGCGACCTATGACTGAATTTAGGATCAGTCTGTGCCACATTTTCCCAAAATGAATTTCTAAGACTAAGTTACGCATTTGGAATTTGGATGTTGATGGGTACTGTTATCTAGTCCCCTTGCCTTCAAGATTACCTCACCCCACCCCCCAGTTTACCTCAGTTTTCAAGGCTCAATGTTCTTGGAAAGAGCAATCAGAAACACTACAGAGGAACGTGTTCCTCCTGATCCTTTGGAAGACTTAATCCAAATCACGGCTATTTTTTGATTTTTATCTTTGTACAGGTACTATTTCCTTTACAGAATGCAGAGAATAGTACACTTCATTGTCTCCTCTCTCCACAGAACTGAACATTGAGAGACAAAAAAAAAATCCAGATCCCCGCAGCAATCAGAAACAGACATAATCTTTAAACAACTCTCAAAAGTTATTTAAATTCATTAGACATCTAAACTTGACCTAACCAAGACAAAGAGACTACTCACGCACTAAAACAAAGGTACAGTTATAGCAAAGGGGAAAAAATAACTGCAAAGTAGTATGGAGTTAAAGACTTCCACAGTTCATACTCGCATGAAGGAGACAACACATTAGCTTACAGGAGAACACCACAGAGTTTTCAACTGATTTACGAACTGTTCACTAATTGTTCAACTGATTTTCAACTGTTCACTTACTTCCTCTCCACAGTCAGTAGCATCTGTTTACTCTTTAGCATCAACTCACCCCATGTTAGTTGTCGGAAAATCCAAGTGGGGAGAACCCTTGACAGAAGAATAGATTCTTCAGTTTATAGGATACAAATGATTTCATACTTTTCTGGGGTGTGGTACATTCAGTAATCTTTCTTGGCAAATTCGGTGGGTTTTAGTAAAGTATGAGATTACGCTGAAGCTTCACCCTTGAGAAACTTGTTTCTCTTTTATAAAATACTTTTCCACAAACCTTGTAGTTTTGCTTTGAGTATTCTCTCACTATCCAGACTAAAATTAACTATAAATTTAGAAGTTTCATTAATGAAACTGATTAAAAAAAAAGCTTTATGTGCCATATTCTACAAAAATTGATTTACACTGCAAGAATGTTTTATTACAGAATGTATGGCCACCTAATTCAAGAATAAATCTTGATACGCATACCTGAAGAAGCACACTTGAGGGCTATGCAACAGGCAGCATCTGGCTTGATACCAACAAACTATATAAATGTAATATTCTTCAAGCAACTATTTTTAAGGTAAAAACAGCACTTCAGAAAACAAACAGGGCAAAACTCTAATGCAGTGTTCTAGTCTGAGCTTAACTGTTATACAACAAACTAAATAAAACATCAAACTAAGGCTTAAGCAGGACTTGAGAGAATCATAAGCCATACGCTGGCCCCTCTGAAACAAAAATTAATTTCATCTTAAAGGACTATACAGGTCATTTTTATAACAGTTTGAGTGAGAAAATTGAATTAAGGGGGCCACTATTCATCTCATAATGCTAATAACAGTCCTTATCACTTATTACTGTAATAAAAGGTAGCCCAGAAAACTAGAGAGGGTATATGGAAGAGGTTAATAGCACAATCATCTAAATGTACAGCTAGTACTCTGACAAATTCACTGCATTAGATTTTATTTAGTGTTACTCCACTGCATCCTGCATTATCAAGTGTAAAATAAATTGCAGCTTTATAGCACACTATTTTATGACTTCTGTTTATTAGAAATACTTTCACTGTTTTCAGAAAAAATATATAGAAGTGCTCAAAAAATGCACAGGTTGTTGGTCTCTCATTTTTGTTATAAAGGACTTGAAACATACCCTGAAAACAATAAAACTTTGCTTGTTCTATTGCCCACATGCACTGGGTGAAAACATTAGGTAATTCCACAAATTTTACCTTGCAACTTCACTATGCCACCATAAAAATCCTATCTGTGATTTTTCAGGGAGCTTTTAAGATTTCATTCCTATACAAAAACATCAGGTATCTCTGCTTCATAGCACTCACAGTCACATGGTCAATGTACCTGATGGATGAAACGCCACTATGAGAACTAGCCTCCAGCCAAACGAAGGCTTCAAAAGGAGCTGAAAGCAGAATTCACATTTATGTTTTGGGCCTTCTACTTACTGCTTTCATTTCTGGTAATCTTGGGTGTCACACTCCAGCGGCTCTTTTCTATAGGATGTGTTCATGTGAAGAAACACAGACGCAGAGCAAGTTGCAACAGAATAAAAGCCAGCATCACCACAGTAGTTACCCTCCAGCAGACTTACAAAGATCAAACTGTAGGATGCATGTTTATATTCCAACATATTAACCAACTTCTTTCTTTCATAATCTTAGGAAACTAAGGCAGGCTACTGCAGAATACCTACTAAAGCATTTTATGCTTTATACCTCCTTAAGGTAAATACACTGGCAGAAATCCCACCTATTTCTACACTCTCCTCTTTTAGACCTCTTAATAAAAACAATCCACATCTCTTCTGGGATGCTGTTGGCATAGTCACATATATTTAAGGCTATAATAATTTGGGGGGGAAGAGGAGGGAGGGAGAATCTTCCCCTGCCACAACAGTGTAACAAATAGAACAATAGCCATAAAAAAAGAAAGAAGTCAGAGGCATTTTCTTAGATTCTCACTTTCTTTCTGAAAAATTGAACTAAAGGATGTACAGACTTTCACTGGGATTAGTTCATTTTCAACTACTGCTTGACCCTACTGCATGCTCTCTGGGTAATATGTGACAGTACACTCACAGAATGACTCTAACCTGTCAGTTTAACTTTGGAAGATGTTACTGAAATGTCCTTGTTCATCAGTCCATGGCAGTCATTTACCTGGGGACCAAAAGTCTGAGAATTACAGGTCACGTTACTATACACAGGGACTAAGATCTGTGCTATACAAAACGTGCAGCCAAAGCTACGTATGTGCATGCTCATAAATAACCTCGTCTTCTGTCTGCAACAGAAAAAACTCTGAACAAGTGACAGATGACTGACAGGCTGGATCGTGTTCCATGTATTTTAGATAGGGGTAGGGTTTTTTTGTTGGATCGGTATGCAGTTTTCATGTTCTTACAGGAAAAGACCTCAAAACTTTTGAAAGAGAACAGCTGAATTCAAGCATTCGCGCAAAGTTGATTCTTGGTACGATACATTGAGGTGTAACAAGAGCTGTATAACTGATCAAGGGTCATCCAAAACTTCAGTTCTGTTTGTGGGTTTGGGGTATTTTTTGTGGGTTTTGTTTGGTTCGTGCTTTTTAAAGCATCGTGCAAACAGAGCACACACAGCAGAGGAGCACAGGCTTCAGTTCAAATCAGGAACTTCAATTTCACTGCCCCAACACATGCCATGATGTTCAAGCTACTGGCTGTTGTAACATTCTTCCCCCTCCCAAAGGTTTCTATGAAAAACCTAGCTCACACTAATGAATAAATAGTCTTTTTAATAAAAATATTTATTTATAACAAAATAATTTTCTTTACTAAAGCACTGTATTTTCTATAGAGTTTTAAATACCCAGGTGGTTAGAGAGAGGCAGGGCATGTATGTGCATTTAAACTAAGTCCTTTGATTTGCAGGAAACCATTTGAATGCTAAGACTGGCATAGGAGGAGCTGTGAGGGAGCCTTCAGGAGCTACCACAGCTTCAGGAGGGGAAAAAGATTCAGCTCAGGTATACCTCAGGTCTTCATCTCTTTCAAATTAGAGGAAATCCAGTACTTACAATTACAAGGACAATTTGCAATGGAGAAGAAAGAAGAAGAACTGTAGTCTTCTACCAAGCAACCAGAAAACCCTTTATAAGCAGAGGCTGGTATTTGAAAAGTAGTGATCACATTTTCCTGGGAGGCTAAATACTGCCTGCCTGATGATGCTCCTAACAAAGCTTCTGACTCCTGCTCACTGAAGAAGAAACCAAACCCTGCCAAGACACTTCTAACTGCAAGGCTGGGGATTTGTGCCACTTGTGATGAAAGATGAAAATGCATCAGCAAGTAGAAGAGCACAAGAAAGCAAAAAGAAGAAAAATACCTAAGTGAATATAAAGAATAAAATGGAAAGGCAAGAAATACAGAGATAACAGGCTCAGTAATATGATCCTACAAATAGAATATATTTTCACCTTAAAAATCAAAAACTAACCACTAAAAACCCCACATCACCTCAACTCCATATGAAAAAGCATAGAAATAAATACTTCTAAAATATTTTTTATTATATATTTAAAAATTGGTCATAATAACCCCAAACATAAGACCACCCAAGCTATTGCAGTACCTCATGCTAACGAAAACCTGGGTATTCAAACGTTGTTCTAGGTTCATAGGATCATGGAATTATAGAATGGTTTGAGTTGGAGGGGACCATAAAGCTCATCCAGTTCCAATCCCCTGCCATGGGCAGAGACACCCTCCACTACATCAAATTGCTCAAAGCCCCGTCCAACCTGGCCTTGAACACTGCCAGGGACGGGGCATCCACCACTTCTCTATTGTTTGTTCTCTGGTTTGCCCTCTTACTGTACAATGCTGGCACTCCCTGGGAGACCTGACACTGACCAACAAGGTTCTCTGGCCTCTCCAACCACCAGCCTGGGGCACCATCACAGCTGTCATTCACCACGTGAGCAGCACCATGCTGCCATGCTGACCCAATCATGACATGTAACTCCCCAGAAGCCAAAAGTTCAAAACCAATTTGCTCTGGCTGCCCTTTTAAATATTGTGCAAACTCATATATACTCTTAAGAGAGTCTTTTACACTAATTTATACATTTATCATATGCTCAGATACTAATCAAGCTTCCAATATGTGTAGCAGTCCATACACTACTCTTCTTGTTGTCAAGGCAGGGAGGGGCAATAAAAAACTGAATATCCCATTAAATCTACTAGATTATAAGTACTCTGGTTTTGCTTCTCTCTAGTTCTAATTATTTCAGTCTGCCAATATTGCCGATGTCAGCACAATTTCACATACAAGATCATGATAATTAGCAGCATAAACTTCTGATCTCTGATGTAGGAATTTTCACCAATTAACAAGTTAACAGTTAATTAGGCTTGAACCACAAAAAAAACCCTCATCATCATCTGATGTTTGTGCAGCCTGAAATTCTCAATTACACTGCAGTAATAATAGTTGCAAGGAGCAAGGCAGGTAAGGAGGTATGAAGCTGGGCAGATTGGAAACCTCAGCACCTGGGAGGTGCTGTGAAAGAACACACAGATGTCAACATTACAGCTGATAATGATTCAGCAGAATTAATTTTCACTTTCCTTAAAGGAAAGCTACAGTCAGGTTTAGCTCCCCCAGCTCTATTTTGTGTTTTATTTATTAAACCAACAGTTATCTAAAGAACAAGCTATCTAAGTCAAGAGCTATGTAAGAACATCCTTCACAACCAGAAGTAGAAGTAGGTAGAGTTACCTAGCTGGAGATATCACAAAATGACAAGTTTAAGGTGGGACACATTTTTGCAGTGGAAGTCAGATTAAGGCCAAATGAATACAAGTGTGAAATATTATTAAAAGGCTAATTATCAGGAAAATAAGATATTTGTGTTTTCAATTATGGCTCGAATAGCCATCTTCATAAAATATTCAGCCAAAGTGATTCTGGGTTTTTGAAATCTCTTCTGTTTTCTAAAGTTATTTTAAAGGTAACTACTAGGGCAAGTGGAGAAAAAGAGCTCTGCCACCACTTCACACTCAAGTCATAGCAAAGGAGACAAAGCAGCAGGTTTAGTTAATTTTTAGCAGGTTTAGCAGCTGGGGAACACAGCTGTTCTCTGTTAGGTTTTAGCAATCTGAAAAATAAGGCTAGGAAAACACTGAAGCAAATAGTTTGCTCTAATAATTTCTTTACTTCATGCTGCAATTTAGACGTCTTCTTTCCCCTGTAAGAACCAGATTACCTCCAACCTAAGTTGCTCTTCTGTTCTCTTTCAAGAGAAAAAATGGGTCTAAATAATTAGCCTAACTTAGGTATAACTTTACAAATTTGGTAAATACTTTGTAATACAATCAGAATTTCAGTAGTTCATGTGCAGATCCTTAGAACCACTGTACCAACAAACCCCAGCACTATCTGCAAAGGGTTCAAAGATTAAATAGAAGTGCAATCACCTATCTGAACAACTTTCTGTTTACATTCCAGAAGGTAGGGGGTACAGGCACTCCCACATTTTCAGAGTCAACTTTACCAGTGCTGTTTAGCCTTATTAAACAAGTATAACTGCCACACACAAAAAGGTTAAAACATTTATACTGTATCACATATGTAATATGCCTTTCCTTAAATAAACTGCTAAATACCAGATGATTTAAAAGGTACTACAGACTCTGTTCCTTTCTCCTGCAAGCCCATCACTACAACATAGGACAAAAAAGGAAGAAAAAGAAGTCTCTGCATGTTGTTAACCTGCCCTATGACAGATGTTAATCACCCATGAATGCAGTGTTCATTCACAACACCTCCTGAAACACAGGCAAGATAAGCAAAGATTTCAGGACTCCAGTACACAGAGCCTGGGTCACAGAGAGTTGCCTGCTGTTCACTACTTAGGGGATGATACCATAATGAGTTGCTACTACCACATATTCATCTTCAAGAGGGGCAAGAAAGGGTATGGTTTACCACCACTATACAGAGAAGTTAATAATTCATATTTAACCAAAATGCCTTGTTAGCAAATCAGAAAAGTAGCTTTCTACTGTAATCCTTTCCTGCTACCACATTCACTATCATGCAAAGAATACCTTGGTATGGATCTGAAGCTATGTGAACCTGTTAAAGCTTCCGAATATAGGGGAGCTAGTTCTTTAAATTCAAACTGCTGATCAAGTCAAATATTCATCTCTGGAGGTCCCACATGCAGCACATAGTGTTATGACAGCAACCATCATGTTCATCCACTCAAAGTGAAAGACAAGAGAGAATAAACCCCATCTCTTAGCTCTAAATTAACTTTTAACTTCGTTTGGAGGGGGGGGGGAAGGACAACTGCTCTCTTAATTGCAGACTTTCTTTTTAATTAACCAGAATAATTGAAGCATGACTTCTTAAAAGCCTCTTGCCTAACATCTCCCACAGTGGAAGTCTTGAGAAACTTCAGGCTGTATAATCCGCTGGCTAACACTACTGTGCAATGTACACAGTATTTTTTCTTTTCTTATAAGCCCTCATGACTTCAAAAAGTGTAATTTAAATTCTGCTTGGTGTTCAACTCTGGATATTCCAAATAAAGCAACTGCAGATTGCAAAGGAGACAATCGCCTTTCTTGATCATTACAAATTTATAGAAGCACTACTTAAAATCCACTTCCTTTACAGTTTTTATACATCTTTGTAAAATCAAGCATGAACTGTAACATCATTATTTAACAAAGGTTTTTTCTTAGGAGCATGGATTTCACTCGCATACAGTAAGGTTCTGCGCCAGCATACTAAGTAAAATGTAATGGCTCCATCCAGTGGTTAACTCCAGCATTGCAGGCTGAAGATGAGAAAGTAGAACACAAAGAGATCTTCGCGCTGAACTAACTGTAAAAATGCCCTTATTGCACGGGAAAGAGCAGAAGTGACTTGCTGAATTCAAGTGCTAAGTGCTTAATATTAGCATTAATGGAGCAAACTGTGAAATATCTTCCGTTATACCCATTATACAAATACAAAAACATGTTTACCTGTTACTAGCACTCTAAAGTCATAGTACAAAATTAACAAATTACTTAATTTCTTAACTACTTATACAAAAATTAATGCTTCCATAGTATAAGATTATAAAAAACTCCATTTAAAAAATCTTTTTTTCCTATTTTTTCTAATGTGCAGCATTGACAGGATCCAAAACATGGCTCACTATGCTAAAAAATGCAAAAGCACAGACAAAGGACTCTCTCCTAGGAGCTTTCAGCGTTGTTTATGTCCCCCAAATGTTTCAGCTGAAAGTGTCAGCTCCAGATGTATTGGTCACAGATGACTGACAGCAGCTTCTGTAGCACAGACACAACTGGGGGAAAATATACCCATTTTCTGTCATCACTGACCCACTGTTCCTTCAGCAGTTGGAAAAAAAAGCAACAAACCTGTCAATGGAGTCCACTGGACATCTTGAAAGAGCAACTATTTCTCATACGCACACACATACACAGCTGATGCTCACAAAAAGAACTGATGGAATTTGCTGGATTACCCACAAACTAGAAATAAAGAGCAGGAGCAGATGACACAGCAGCCATGCCACCTTCTACAGGCTCAGGTAGCACACTGCATGTTTTTATGTCCTGTCAGCAACTTTCACCGCTGCACTCATAAATATTAGATTCCATTAACTCTTTCTGTTGTTCCAGATAACCTCCCTCTGACAGTGACAGTTTCTGCTTGCCCTGTTTCAGGTCATTAAGATCAGTCAAATTCACAAGACACACAGAGCATGACCTTGTCAAATCCAGTCATTCAAAAGACAGCTTCAGTTAGGGAAAAAGCAGAATGAGAACTGCTATTTTTGTGTTCCTTACGTACTGGCACAGACATCGTGTCTTTGTTACCAAATAGGCATAATGCTCCCCCGCCCACAACTGATCTTCTGTATTCCAGCAACCCATATGGTGCCATTCATCTTTCTTCCTCTCCTCCCCTTTTCTTATGCAGTTTTGAGTTGAAATCCTTATGATCCAACCAGGGACTGAATTATGAATAAAGCTTTTGTCATGCTCGTTTCTCCCTATAAACCCCATCAGTAGCCTTAAAAGCCATTTCCCCAGTCAAAGATTAGCAAGGAACGTTTCTTGAATATTGTAATGGTGCTAGCACTGGTGCTTTTATACCAGCAGCTCAACTTTCTGAGCAGTGTCAGCTTCTACATGACTTATAAGAAGCCTGCAAGTATCTCTTTCAAAAGATAACCACCAAACGAACTAGTCTGCAATGAGTCTGGCACTAATTGCAAACCATGTCCCCGAGCCTACCCATCGTCCTATATTTTACACTGGGAGGTACAACCATCTAAAGTAGGGAAAAAAAAAATCAAGGCTGATGGACAAATTTCAGTGCAACTTTTTGATTTGAAAAAGATTTGCTAAGTTCAGCCACTGGGAGGAGCGTAGCAGTACAGGCTTAGTAGCGGGAGAGGGAGAGAGCAACTGCTGAAGGAACAAAAGTGTACCACAAGCTGTTAAAAAACTTAATAGTGAGTCTTCTCCAGGTTGAGCAGCCTGACTGGGACTACAGCCTGACCCCTATGATAAAGACTACCTCTAGTCCCAAAAATCACAATCAACAAGGTGCTGGGGGAGGCCATTCCTGAATGTCAGAATTGAAGGAGGATCACCTCAGAACTTACATTATCCTGCCAGAAGCCTAACCCTGTAGGAAGAGCTGCTATGACACAAACTTCTAAGTCCCCCATTCACTCCAAGCCTCCTAGGCTTGCCCTCCCATGGTTCTGGAATACCAGGTCTGGTTTCTCCGCAAATGGCAAGCACCACATAGGCTCCCCAAGTTTACTTTCCAGCTGATCTCTCCTCACCACAGCCCAGCCTAGTATCTGGGCATCTTACCATCTCACAGCTGCATGTGACACACAAATATCTCTACTGAGTGGACTATTAGGCACAGAGACATTAAAGCTGCATCCACAAAGGACGCATTCATTAGAATTCTCAGTGTTGACCCTTAGTATTTGGGGACCTTGTAGCCTAGACACAGCCCTGAAAAACAGGACAGTCAAAAAGCCACAGTGATACAGACTTCAGCAACCACTTCCCTCAGCAGGATGCTACCAAATTTAGCTAATAGGAACCTATAATAAGCAGGTTTTGACCTCTCCAGTTGTGAACTCCCACAACCTATTTCCACAACTCTGACTTACAGGAGTGAACCTTTGTCCATAACCATAGACCTTTTTCTGAAATGAGGCACAAAAGCACGTGTTTCAAAAGCTTAAAGAAAGTGCAAAGCTTTTAAATACACATGCAGGGAGAGGAGGAGAGGAGATACTAAATAATACTATCAGCACTGGTGGGGTAATTGATTATAGAGCCTTCCTGGAGCAACATCCTGTGAAACGGACCATTTTTGGTGCATACAAGTAACACAAGAGGGGAATGTGAACTCTGGGCTCCTACTGATTAGAGACAATCGTTAAACCTTCTGTCAACCAAGCTTGAAGTTTAACCAATTACAGTGTTGCACATAAATGTTGATGTTTAAATTTTAAAATGTAACTCAGGATGTTTTGATAAATGCATAAAGGGATTACTTCCCAAAGGCCTCCAAATATGATTTATTGATGTTTTAAGTAAGGAATTGGCACTGTAAGGCAAAGAGTTCAGATTTATCAGGCAATGAGCTTCACACTGTACAGGAAGGCACCATACTATCAAGAACAAAGCTCTTGGAAAGCAATTGTTGGAATAGTTAACCTTTCAGTAACAAGCATCACAATTTCTTTTCTCTCTATTCCTGGATTAAAACCAAAATTCTCTCTGTCAGCATCAGAAGAAGCATTTTTTGTAAGAAATGCTTCCTCTTTAATCAGGGCTCTGGACAGTTGCTGTATTTATGTCACTGAAAACTAATTTCTGTTCATACTGATATTTTACAATCATTCTGTAATTGTTTAATATAACTACTTCAGAGAGAAATGAGAAGTTCCACTGATTGTTTTTTTTTTTCTTTTCTATCAAAACTTGAAAACTGGCAGTATGCTGTACTATAATCTACTTGACACAGGGGAGCCCTTATTTTTATTCCCTAACAACTGCACATTTTCTAGATTATAACCTTTGTTTCAAGAGAAAATTGTATTACAAAAACCATGCAGTACAAGGGAGAAAATTATGTCTTCAAAGGCTAGTGCTGCTAAACCCAAACAATAGTGGCCCAAAGCCTGTAAGCTTAACCTGAGTTTAGCCCCTCCACACTGCATAGGCAGGGTGGTAAATGATGTATTTATTTATGATTCCTTCCCAAGATGACGCTGCCTTCAATACAGATCCAGTCCACTTCAGACAGAAAGAGTAACCGAAGACAATGCTCATTTGTGGGATACCTCTCCAATTTTTTGCACACATTTAACAGCACAAAAGAAAGGAAAAAGCCCCAAGTTGTGTCAAGGTAGCGTCTACTTTAAGGCCCAAATTCCGATCCTGCCAGGGGATGTTTCGGATGCTTAGCAAATCAAACAAACCAAAAGTAGAGAGACAATGAGAAAATCTGGTTTTTTACCCTTTAGGTTCCCCAATTTAATGTCCTGTGATATGAATTAACAAGCACTAAAATTTGGAAATAATGACCCAAAGTTTAATATTTTGTGCCTGAATGCAAACTGACAAAAAGTACCATCCAACAGTGTCTTGGATGTCTCAGATTTGTCACTCTGAAAATAGGGGAGATATTTGATCTTGAGCTCATTCTGCCTTTATTACTTGCTTGTAAAAGATAGATAAAACTTGTACAGCTCAAGGGTGTAGCGAAGGCAAATTAATTGTTTTGGGAGAAGCTATTCAGATATTAGAGTGATGAGCATCATGAAAAGTCCCTGAGGAAAAGAATCATTTTGACTTCAGAGTCAGGTTCTGAATAAAATGCAGGAAATAAGGCCTAAGGCCACACATTGTACAAAATAGTGAACATCTGTTCATTAAACAAACCGTGTCCATCTCACAAACTGAAGAAGGCAAGAAGACTTCAGAAAAAAAAAAATCGCATGGGATAACATAATTAAGGATTACTGTACAGCATAAAACTGGAGGCAAACTTCTGTTGCAAGAATCACAACCGTACTTGACTATAAACTTCCCATTTCTCTTTTAGCACTATTTTTAATTGCATGCAACGTCCTTGATTACTGCTTCAGAATTAAAACCAAATCCCATTTCTTTTATGACTGTGTCCATTAATAATGTTTAAAACTCGTGCACAACAAACTTCCCCTTGAGCTGGGGGACTAAGCGGCAGCAGTTGTTATGCTGGGGATTTTGGGGCATAGAACTGGCCAGTTGTCACATTTGCTGACAAGAGTCAAGATCATGGAGTGTCATTGTGAGATCTGGTAGGAGACATGCTCTTTTGACAACAGATTTTTTAAACCATTCAACTCCCCACAGTAAACTTTGTCTTCTACCCCGTAACTCAAATCTATATTGCTAATATGTTTTTTCCTCACGTCCCAAATCTCAAGTTTTCCAATTCTCTGCTTCTTGTCAAAAGTTCAGAATCTGATTCTAGATTATCTAACCTCATCTCACTCTTTTGACCTACATCACCTAGTTGCTCTATTAGTTTTTTAGTTCCCTACTCTGCATTTCTCAGGCTACCACATTATGCCCATCATTTTAATCTCCAGGGTATCTATGCTTTTTTCCTAGGCACCACCGAACTTCAGCACTTACTCTAAGAACCAACAATTCTAGCATCGATTTTCAAACTGTTCAAATCATAGAGAATCATAGAATCATAGAATAGTTAGGGTTTAGAAAGGACCTTAAGATCATTTAGTTCCAACCCCCCTGCCATGGGCAGGGACACCTCACAATAAACCATGCCACCCAAGGCTCTGTCCAACCTGGCCTT
>JAOEHY010008396.1:0-15334 GCA_025447955.1 Psilopsiagon aurifrons | reverse complement strand
AAGGCTGCTGTGAGGTCTCCACGCAGCCTTCTCTTCTCCAGGCTGAACAGCCCCAACTTTCTCAGCCTATCTTCATAAAGACAAATATGTTAAATGCCCACTTCATAGGCAGAGCAGAGACTCCTTCAGTAAAGAGGGGAAAAAATAAAAATAAATAAATAAATAAATAAATAAGCATCTCTTTCAGAAAATTAAATATCAAAGAAGAGCGAAAGGATTTTATCCAAAGTCTAAGAGGGCATATATAAAGGCATGCTACCTCAGTAAGCAAAGTTGCACAGTATCACCCCTATAGTGTCCATCTCCTGAGGATCCAGAATCACCCTAAAATCTTAACTAAGCCTATGCATGTGTGGGATGTTAAGAGGATCACCATGACTGCACTCTGAAATACCGAGATGTGTACAACTGAAACATTCCTGCTTCACACTGCCTTTAGGACATGATGCTATGAAATACACATTAATTAATAATAAGAGCAAGAAGAATGCAGAAAAGCAACTTGTGAAAATTGAGTGTCCATGACAACAGAGGGAGAACACCTCCATTTTTATGCAGAATCGTTAATAAATTCCAGCAATCAGACTTATCTTGGAGCTAATCCAAGGAACATCGCCTTGATAATACTAGTTCCTGTCTCACAGACTGGCTGAGAAAAGGCGTTAAGTGAAGAGGGAGGTACATTCTTTAACATCTTCTAACCCATACATCCCTTAAAGTTTCCTAAAAGAGAGACCACCTCTCTGTCTAATTTGAGCCTACCAAAAATAATCTTCCCTCCTCCCCATTACAAAAGTTACCTTTCAGTGGATCCTTTAGAGAATCCACAGACCTCCCTTTTTTTCATTTACAGCCATAGGCTGAGACCAACCTTTGATTCTAAAATGATCCAACATTTTTCCGGAGGTTCGTTTAATTTCCTATCTGGCCTCAGAAGAAGTTTAATAGAATGGTGAAATGGAAAGGTGATTATAAGGAAAGGGAACATCTGAATTTAAAGGAAAAAAAACCAAAACAGCCCACTGAATGAGATCACAAAGGTCATTGATCACAACATTTCACACAAACTCAGAACTTTTCAGGAATATTCATAGAGTTTAGAATGAACTTTACCAAGTGACAATCCCAGGAGCTTTTGTAAGTTCAAATAGCTGCTGACAGACATAGGCACAGAAACCTGTGATGGCCTGACTTATATGCAAGCTATACTAGTAATATTTTAACATCCCTTCATGTTTTGCATGTCCTTAAAATAAGGGCTATAAAGGATACTTCAACATATGCTGAGAAAATGTAAATCTTAAATGGTGCTGTTGAGTTACCAAACACTTCAAGGTCTGCATGACTACATGTGCATATTTTAAAATCATGCCAGGCATGCAGCAGACAAAAGCACAAAGACTCAGCCAGTCCTCAACTGACTTCACACTCATTCAGATTAAACTTCCAAAATTTAATTTAAAGGGGGGCAGTATTTCAGCTGCTGAAAATCCTGAGAGTCAGCAGCGTACAAATGTGGTTTAGAACCTTCAGTCTTCAGTAACTATTATTAGTATATGTGAAGGAGAGTGACTGCATGTCAAGACTAAGTCTGGGATTTCTTGACGTGACTTACATATGTAAATGGAATAGTTATTTATAGCTTCAGTAATAGAAAAAAATAGTTCTAGAAATAATTCACAAACAGAAAGGAGTAAATTGTGAGTCAAACATCACTCAACTAAACTAGCACTGCTGATTTCTGACAGGTGGGACAGAAGCTGTATTAGATGTGTATTACTTTAAAGAAGAAACTTAAATCTTAGCATAGTCAAGGCACTTTCTGAGTGAATAGAAGGAAGTTGCAGAGAGCTGAAGATTTCTCTCATGTGGAGATGAAATCCACTTGCAGCAACACAGAAAACAAGGTATCCTCATTGCACATATATTTAGGAGACAATGCTAACAGCAATTCCAGCTCTACACAGGTATCAACCACAAACATGGTTTTGACACTGCAATTCTCCAAGTGGCTATATGCATGCTGACCAAGCCAATTAAACATACAATTGTTAGCAAAAGCAAAAAAATTACCAAACCACCAACTGAAACCAAGAGTTTTGCACTGTCTGCAGCAAGACAAATTTCCATACCAAGTTTCGCATGCTGAACCCCCTGGAAAGTTCTATGATGAGGTATTCACCAGATTCTTTTAATCTGGTGAATCTTATTACTTTTAATTATACTAACTCTTCAAATACAGAGGTAAATTAATATTAAAATCACCTTAAATTCATAAACAACAGATAACTCCATTTAGGCAGGATCCAGCCATTACAACATCACATAAAAGAGAAAAGCATATGTATATGTATTTTTTCACATTGGCACATAGGGATAGGACAGGGGGAAATGGCTTTAAACTGACAGAGGGGAGATTTAGATGAGATTTTAGGAAGAATTCCTTCACTGTGAGGGTGGTGAGGCACTGGCACAGGCGGCCCAGAGAAGCTGTGGCTGCCCCATCCCTAGCAGCGTTCAAGGCCAGGTTGGATGGGGCTTTGATTAACCTGGACTAGCAGAAGGTGTCTCTGAAGCCCGATGATCTTTAATGTCTCTCCCAATCCAAACCATTCTTGGATTCTATATAATGTGTATGAGTCTAGTATAGGATATTATAGTAAAAAAGAAAAAAAGTTTTAGTGATACAAGAACACAGCCTAACCAAAATATGCGTACATCAAAAGTGAAACAAGATAGATACATGTTTTGATTTATTTCTATTAGAACTGTCCTCACTGATGAATTCCAGCAGGCTACTTAGACTTGAAACTCTTTTTCAAATAGAGAATCATATCAATAAGAATGTTCAACGTTCTCTCATTTTACAGCAGAAAAGACAGAATTCTTACCAAGCCTGCTATGCTATTCTCTAAGTGCCTGGCAAGACAAGACTCTAATGGCTTATTCTACAAGGCTTTAAGGACCAGAGGTATCAATGCATTAAAAACCAAGGGGAGAGGCATTTTATTCAAGCATAATTTATGGCATGAATTCACTTACTTATGTTTCAGAAGAGACAGAAGAAAACTATCTAATGATCAGCTGAAGGAAAACAAACATTAGGTTCAAGCAAGCTCTCTGAAACTTGCCTGCACAAATTAGTTTAGGCATGGGATTATAATAAAATAATATTTCTCTAAAAACAAAACACCTCTTCATTTGCACACTTCTTAGGTGTAGCTCTAAGCAATTTAGTTAAAAATATCCTGTGAGGAGCTGAAGTACAAAGAGTAGAGAAAGATAATTTGGTTTTAAAAAGTAAGTAATTATCAACTCCCGATATCCTTTCCATAATCACACTTCAGTTTATTCTTTCTATTGACTCTAGTGCAAAGCAGCAGAAAACTTCCTCCTGGGGAGCAAGAGATGATATTTCCTAAAGACGGAAGATGAGCTGGTAAGCAATCATGAACAACGACATAATAGAAAAGCTCATTAGTAAAATACATTTTCATCATAGAATCATAGAATAGTTGGGGTTGAAAAGGACCTTAAGATCATCTAGTTCCAACCCCCTGCCATGGGCAGGGACACCACACACTAAACCACGCCACCCAAGGCTCTGTCCAACCCAGCCTTGAACACAGCCAGGGATGGAGCATTCACAACTTCCCTGGGCAACCCATTCCAGTGCCTCACCACCCTTACAGTAAAGAATTTCTTCTTCATAGCCAACCTAAACTTCCTCTGTTTAAGTTTGAAACAGTTACCCCCTGTCCTATCACTACAGGCCCTAATGAAGAAAGATTATGTCAACCCAGCTGTTGAACAGGCATTTATATCTTATACAGAACAGGCATTTTCACTTTGTTAGATCCTCCCATCTGAAGACAAATAGTCAATCTACTCTTGGATTTCTACATAAAGTGTAAATAAAAACCCTAAATCCCGTTAAACTTGGTTTTCTAACTTAAAGCAAATATTTATTAACACATTTTTCATCAAATGCTGAATCATAGGGAAAATGTGTAACTCATTGCTAGTTTAGAGATAATTTGATTTCAGCTCATTGAACAAATCCCTTCTTGGTTTTGGCAGAACTGTATCAGAACAATTTTTTTAAACAATGTTGTATCACTGCTGCAGTTTAGAGAAAAACAAATGTAAGTCTTGAACAGGAAAGGAAAAAGAAATGGAATAAAAACAATTCACCCCATTTCTTGTAAGTGCAAAGATATTCCCTTGTAGCCAAGCAAAGAAGATAACATAGATTAGTATCAGCAATTTGAATGTAAGCTATCCAATAGAAATTAAAATTTAGAAGTCCAAGTTTCTCATTCTAAGAAGTCCCTTCTATTGCTCATCCAAAATTACCACTTTTCTTTTTTTATTCTTTATTGGAGCATGCAAAATCACCCCCCTATATTAGGTCTGAAATAATTTTCACAGAAGTCAATAACAAAAAAACCCAAACCTCATTATTACTATTATTCTGTATTACAGCAATAGCAAGGCTCCCATTATGATTGACAAATACACAGAAAAACACTGTCCAGAAGAGGTGTACGAAATAATTTAGTCAGACATTGAATTTAAAGGGATCAGAGAATAATTCTGAAAATGCAGACTGGTTAATGCTTCTAAAATCACACATCTGGTTCCTACGCTGTGCAGGTTCCTTAAAAAAATCCTGTTCCTATTTCTGTTGAAATACTTAAGCACTCAAAATACACAGAAAATTATATTATTCAAAAGATACTCCTCCCCTCACTAAGGTATACTGAATTCAGTGGCATAAGCCATACTTCAGACATTGTCTCAAACTAGGAAATACTAAATCATACTAAAGCTCCTGTTCGATTAAAACAACCCCAAACAAACAAACAATCAACAACAACAAAACCCCAAACAGCACAGCCTTTTCTGGCTGTATTCAATGGAGGCATGTTTGTCCCTGTATGCAAAAGACCAAGGATATTTATCTGAAAACGAAGACGCAAGCAATTTAAAAAACAATTTTCACATTTAATTGTAAAACACATGCTTCTGTTTCACAGCCTTAAAACTCTGAAGATAAGAGTTACAACAAAAGAGTTAAATTCTCCACCAGAATGCATTTGCTCAAGTGTAAAGCTCACAAATGCTAAAATTTTTGGCAACACTTCCGCATTTCTGAATCATTAGGTAGTCAAAACTATTTTTTGATTTTACTTGCACGATGCTGGATTAGAATAAGCCATATAAATCAGTGGTTTCCCCTCAGTAGGAATACAGTGTTTACTTCTGGTCTTCTGATGTCAAAAGGATGCATAAAAAAGGGAGGTTCAGAAATAAATAAAAAAGACATGCATGAACAACAGTGGATTAGAATTGTTTACTCAGGAGAGGAGTAAGAAAGAATATAGTCAAAGTAAACATAATAGTAGCAAACCAGAGAAGGCATGCTGAGCATTTCAGTCACCCTTTACAGAACATAATGATGGAATGCTTTTCCCAAGGAAAACTTAAGCATGTATGTCTTTGACAAAGAAAACTGTTTATGCTATGGGAACGGCAGAACTCTCAATGCTCTCCTCCCACCGAGATGCAGAGTTCACACCCACAAGACGGAACTGAAGTAGGACAAAGAAGAAAAAGCTGAACTCAAGTCATGTATTTAGTCACCTGGAGACTTAACTTGCGGAAACCTAAACATCCAGGCCAAAGTCCTCCAACATATTAAAGCACTCCTTTTCTCCTGATACCAGTTATCATTTGAAAACAGTGGGGCTTGTTGTCCAAATATGCTGGATGATCTAGACTGTTACAACTTCAAGCTCTTCTGAGTCTAGGCAGCAACAGTGGTGGCAATATGAAAATATTTATACGCTGGATAGTAGCTGGATGCCTGTTCATTTCCTTTTTCAAATCATGCGACTCTGTTGTATGTAAAGACTGTGATTAAACAGCATTTTCTAGTTGATACAGTGAGTGAAAATAAAAGCCATGGGGCTTCAACACTTGTGTTTTTGGTAAGGCTATGATTTTTTCCCAGCAAGTATTCACCAGCTCCCCCTTCCCATCAAGTCCATTACTGGCTCTCCTCCTTTTCACAATGACAAATACACACAGCCACATGCCCCCGTTTCTCAAATGCTTTCCAGTTTTCATTACAGCCCTGACTACCTCCACATCACACCTCATCCTTCAACTCTTCTCCAAACTCTTTCTCTGCCTCTATCCACTTCCCTTCCTGTTGCATCCTCTTCTCTCCCCTCTGCTGTTCACACACACCCCCCCACTACACTGCTTCGCTCCTGACCACCAACCCCTCTTCCAAAGTCTGCTGCTTCCTAACACCTCACTACTTGTTTCCTTCCTACTCCCATACCACAAGGCCTCTCCAGAAGCTTTCAGTTACAAACCTCCCTTCTCTTAGAGAGCAAAAACACCATCTCCCCTCAAAATAAGTGCTGAATACCACAGTGAATAGCAGGAAGACTGCACAAGCAGCACCCTGCAGCTTCAGGGAACTTGCCTCACCAGTGAAGCAGTCTTCATCATCCAAAAATAAAAGTATTTCCACGTAGTGATGCATTCTCCGAAGCTTCACATTTATTTGTGGTATTCCAAACTCACTGCACCACTGACACGTAGAAGAATGCCATCAAGTCAAGCATCAAACATTATTACTGAGACCAACAAAGAGTTATTAATTTCTTAGGTATTTCTACTAGGGCAAAATAAAATATATGAGTAAAGCAAAAGTAAACAACAGGAGAGTCTATGCAAATTGAGGACAGACCAACTATGGATTACACTGGACAGGATTAACGCAGAGATTAAAAAAAAAAAGTAGTAATTATTTGCAAAGTCTTGAAGAACAGATTCCTATAATCAAATCCTAAAATGCTATCTATCTGTGGAGACCTCCAATACGCACACTAACTAACTTTCTTCAGACCCTACATAGGACATTAAACAGAAGTCTCTATGAAGAGCTTGCTTGCAAGACAACTATAACTGGAGATGGTTTAAAATACCTACAGGTTAAGGTTCACCAATCATCAGTAGTGAGTAAGTTCACATTCACCACCATTTTCAGATACTACTTAAGAATTTTGACTACTATCAACTAAACCAGAAACTAAAAAGTATTTCATGTTTTCTGCAATAGAAGTTCAGAAACCTTCCAGACATACAAATACTATAAATTCCAGTACACACAAAGTGTAATTATTTGCAATAATTGGCAAAAGCTGAATATTAAGACTTTTTTTACTGTTTTGTTACATTCAGTCATATTAAACATAGAAACAATATACTTCCAACAGTTCCACTATGGGATAAGTGTGCCTCAGGTTCTTGTGCCCAGCCCATAGCTTCAAAAAATCCTGAATAAAGTGAAACTTACTTTTATTCAGCTCAGGTCATTATTTGCAGAAAGTCCATTAACTGTTTCCAAATAAAAGAAAAAAACTGTAAACAACAGGTTCTACAAAGTTTGTATGATTCATTCTCTGATGAAAATACCTGAGCAGTAACTGTTTTTAAGAATTATAATGTAGCTCCAACACACAGAAATACCTTTACTAGAATAAAGTATTTACATGTTTCTTTTATATAAAAGACTCAAAAAATTTTATATTTTAATTTGCTGTTAATTTTTTAGTTCCAGGGGTAAGCTCATCAACTTCTACCTTACCATGTGTCTCAAGATTCTTAGCAGAACTCTTACATCAGATAATAACTTGAGTTACAAAATATGATGAAGACTGATTCGTAACTGTGAAGTTTGTATGCAGCGAAGCATGGGAAAAGACCAGCAAAACCCACAAGCACAGGAAGAAAGCTAATAGGTAAGGTCATTCACTAGGAATCCACATACCAGTTGATTAAGAAGCTGCCTAACAACCAGCTTTTGTGATCATTACATGGTTAGCATTGCTCATTCCCCAAAACCTTTGTGAAGTTAGAACTCATGAAAAATTCAGATTTAGGGCTTGATCCAACACCCAAGGAAGATGATAAATATTTTAGCACTGACATCAGTGAAAACAGAACAGATCCTTTATGTTTTTTCCTTAAAGATTTCCTATACAGCTTTTTTATAACAAAATATTAAAGGTACCAATATTGTATTGATATTTCAAAAAATTAAAGTCACCTTACACAGCAGTATTATAATGCTCCAAATAATGTGCCTAATACAAACCTATTTATCAAAGAAAAATTACTTGGTCAAAGCAAGATACAAAAGCTCTAACAAAGATGTCAGAAGGTAATGCAACTTTCAGAAAGAAAAAAACATCAGCACTACCACAGCAAGCGCTGCAACTTCATAGCTAGTATGCTCAGCACAGATGGACAAGTAATTTTTAGAAATGAATCACGCTGCAAATGATTTTACTAATTTTAAAACAGAGGTGAGGAACCAATAGCCTACAGGCCAGATATGGTTTGCTGCTTCTGTTCAGATGGCCTACAGACACATACGAGCTTTATTACTTAATAACACCAAGGCAGACTTCAAGTGAAGACACGCGTGTTTTAAAAGGCTCCAACAATTCACATTTTTAAATATCTATCCTTAAACCCAAACATCTGCCTGGATTTTTAAGTATTAAATGAAATTTGTGTTCTTGGTTTGATTTTTTATTTTAAACCCACATAAATTGTTATTGTCCACTAAAGATAGCATATTCTTGTCCAAAGATGGGACTTAACAGCCCTCAACATTTAAATTATCTTAGTAGACAAAAGTCAATGGTACTCGGAGTTTGGACAACAGCCCGTGTAACGGTTGTGGCAGAAGATTTTTGAAACCTGCTCCAGTACAGAGGAATATACTCTACAGGCCTTATTTAAGGCAAAACTCACACAGAAATCTGTGAATATTTTGACTCAAAAAGGTACAATCCCAAATACAGATCTCAGTCTTTCATAGTCAGCTTCTTTCAAAGCGCAAAGCACTTCTGTATCTGAAAGTATACACAGGACTCTTAAATACAAAAAGAACAAGTAAAAAAACATCTACTGCAAAAGAGAAAAATCACAAGCCACCACTCTATTTTCCAGCCTTTCTGCTATTATTTGCAGCTGCCATGAACATATTGATATTTAGTAAACTGCACGCTGCAGCTTTAATTGAAGTTTGACTGCTATAAACAGTTAGCTGCCTGGTTCTGGCCCGCACACTAATACCATCCGCAGAACAGAGATGGGAAGTATAAACAAATCTTTTAACTAGATTACAGTTTCAAAACTGGCCAAGAATCCCTTCAGCAAGAACTCCTGTGTGACAAAATGTTAAAGAGGGGAAAATATTTTTAAACAGCATCTTAAAAAAGCCTAACCTTTCCTAAGATAGTATGAATGGGGTTCTTCTGAGGAAAATGACAAAGTTTTCAAAGGGGGCTATCCTTGAGAAACATGGTCTGATCCTTGAAGAAAAGAAAAAAAGAAAAAAAGAAGCCAGAAACCTTTAAAACAAACAGTTGCAAAACAGAAGGGTATTTTCCAAAGGCCTTTTTTCTCAAGACTTTAAACTGCATAAAGAAAGGCTATTGAACTTTGAAATACCAGCAGAACTTGCAGTATTATTTCACATTTCAAGTGGCCACACTCAAGAACAACATAACAAAACCACATAGCACCGCCAAACTATACCAACATGCCTTCCTTCTAAAGCTGATCTTTGTCATAATTTCCTTTAGCCAAGCTTCTTTCCCATAAAGATTATGAGGGGACAATGATGTATAACCCTTTCTGCCCTCAAGCCAGTAAAAGACAAAAGGAAGTTCTGCTCTGAAAAAAAAATCAGCTTGCTACAGATCCCTGACTACTTTTGTTTCTTTAATCAATGATATCACTTGTCCACTTTGACAGTGTTTTACGAAAAACAGCAGATACTGAAAAATTCTTCCTCTCAGCTAGGGGCAGGATGGGAGGATCCCGCAAAAACTTTTTTGTGCTTATCTGCTACATACATACAAAATAAATAAAATTTACCTCCTTAAGTTGACAGCATGCTTATAAAAATATATATATATATGCCTAAATCTTCATCAGTCTTAGAAGTAAAAAAATAATTTTAAATACATATAATTTAAAAGTAGATCAGGTACAAACACATTCAAAACGTAAAGCCAGTGCTGTTTGTTATTGTCAAGCTACAGCTTGAGTCCTAACAAAACACATGAGATTTGTACTCATTCTGGCAGGGCCAATCATATAAATGCATATACATTTCTATATGCACAGGCATATGCGTATATAAATACGCATGCATGAGTATACATATATTTATATATATAAATACACATGAGGTATACAGGTAAAAGCTTAAGGATGAAGACAGAAACCAAATGTTTTACACATTTCTATAAAGCCTTTAGTTTGTCAGAACAGATAATCCCAAATAATGTGTTGGCAATGATCTACCAGAGCTTAAAAACAAAGTCTAAAATTGGCAAACTGGAATTTGATTTACATGTTTTTGAAACATTAGGCAGTATGAATGGAAAAATTAGCTTCTCTATATTTATGATATGTAGGCCCAGCTTCTATTTGGCTGACTTTTACTTTTCTCCTAACTTACACTGCATTTGTTTCCTTTGGCGGTGAGGTACAAGGCAACATTATTGCAAGCCTCTCTTTATCTAAATGTTGAGAATATCACCATTTGATCCAACAGGATTTGTTGTGCAAACAGTTGACAACTGTTCTGGTTGCCTCACTTGGGATTTTTTCTTAGTGAGGCCACGTTACTGATGCTGAAAACCAACCGACCTAATGTTTAAGATGCTATTTACACTTCAGATCACTCTTCCTTCAGTAAATCATCAAAATAATTTTGGAGTTAATGTCACTGTAAAACTAGACAAAGCAAAAATTATGATGATTTTTTTGTTTGTTTTTTAATCCTGGGCTTTAATTTTACCTCATGTAGAACAAGTTAATTAGCATATTACCTCTATAGGTCTTAATTACGACATTCCGACAAGATAAGAGTTCTTAAAATACTGCTTCCTTACTTTTTAAAAAAATTATTTCCTGTAGACGAAGAAAAAGAAAAAAAAAAGAAAACATGTCAAAGAATTCAATGATTAATAAATGAAATGCTTTATTCTTTATTTGATAAAGTAACTAGAGACCTCAAAGAATTCCCAGACATTCCACCATTTCATTTCTTAAGTAATTTAAAGCTTCTGAAACAGAACATTTCTAGAAAAAAAAAAACCCCAAACAACCAAACAACTAAACATTCTGGCCACCTCCAGTTCTCTGTATTGCCCTCAGCTCCAAATCCAAGAGCCAGCACTCAAAGCCACTCTCAATGGTTTGTTCCTCAGTCATTCCCATGGGAAGGACAGGAGGTAATGGAGATTTTCGTGATGGGAACACCTGTCAAGCTGCAGATAAACTGAGATGATCAACCCATTTCACAAAAGTCTATGAATAGCCATCTCACAGTAATGACTGATTCCTGCTGCCATGTGCCAGATCGAAACAACTACTTAGAGGTAAAAGGCTTGAAATACAGATCTTTGGAGCCACGCAATCACTTTCATTTTAAGTACTGTTTTAATAAATCTACTTTTTACACTTCTTTTATATACTCATTTGTATATATACATGTGCATTTGTGTATGCATCTAAACATATTTGTGTATGTACCCACACATTTCATAATGCTGTAGCCTAAGAGGTTTTGACAAATTTTACCTCAATTTAAAATAATGCAAACTCTGAACTCCTTTCTAGACAATTCATTAAAAAAAAAAAGAAAAAAGGAAAGAGGAGATCACTGTAAGAAAGAACTTGGAATTTGAAAAGTGGAAAAGAGTCAGCACTTCTTAATTTCTTAACTGCTGCTTTTTATTAGCATCCCACCTGTTTTAACTCTAGTTACCTAGATTTCAGGATGATCTAATTTTTATCTGTCTCCAATGGGCTTCCAAAATTTTATTCCTAATACAATCTTCAGTTCCTGTGCAGGCCTACTTGACCCTGATTGAGCAGTATTATTTCACCTAATAGCTCCAAAAATAAATACAAAGAAAAGTCAATGAAACCCTGCGGTTTCAAACATTCAAGTAACTCTTAAAATGAATAAGCAGGTCCTTAATGACCTAAGAGCCTTAAAGATGTATCCTGTATCTTTTTATTGTTGAAATCAATGGTAAGTTTGATACCCATTTTTCCCTGGACAAAACAGAAACCAGAACCAGGCGCTTAGAAGAGCCAAGCAAACCCAAGGCCCCAAATAACCAAACAAGCTTACAAGAAGCAGCAGAACCCCACAGTTCTCAAGTTTTAACAGTATTTTTCTAAAAGAAGCTCAGTTACTTTCAAATGTGCGTCCCTAGCCATTAACAGATAAGTTTCTTCTCTTGCAGACTGTTTTGTGCATGTGGTCTCTTAAGCCCATAGAAAAAAATGCTGACATTAGTGGGGCTCCAGATGGGCACAAGCAGCTACTCACCTGGTCTGCTGCCTTCCAGAAGGCACATCCATGATTAGCACTTGCTGCTGATTCAGAAACTAATTTCATAGTTATGGACTGTATTCAAGTTACTGATCTTCCACATACAAGGGGCAGTAATGAGTAATGGCAGAGGAAGGGGAGAGGGGAATTTTCTGACAATTTTAATTAAATAACCAAGGTGAAAATGAAGGCATTCCATATGAGTGGACTGTTTCTTATGCCAAGATCTTCTATGCTTTTTAACAAGGAGAAAGACTGACACCTCCATAGCCAAATTAAAACTAAAGGACTACGTGCAAAGAAAAGTTCAACTATCGAAAGTACTGCATCATAAAGATTCTCTTCAAACACTGGCCTACCTAGTCCAAATAGAAACTAACACATTTATCCACAAAGAAAGGCAAAACAGCAAACTCCAAGGGAAGACTGTTGAAGACAACTATAAATCTTGCTCGAACAGCATCTTTATGTCTAACACAGCCCACATTTTGCCATGGTAGGTTCCTTGCTAATTCAAAACAACCTCTCTGACCTAAAGTCTGGGAACCCATGAACCTGGAATTCAGGAAAATAATTATCAATTTTGTCTCAAAAGATGAAGAAAAATACACACAAAGTTTTTCTAAAAGCAATTAGCAACTATAAATAACTACTCATAATAACAGCAAAAAGATCTTAAAAGATGCAAACAAAAGAAAACTGTATTGCTGTTTAGTTGTAGCCATTGATAACATACATTATTCCTTAACACAGGTTGAGACTCAGTTCTTTCTGTTTTTACAGGGTGGTTGTGATACCTGACAGAGGCTCCAGATTAGCCTCAGATCCCTTTGTGCTAGGCACTACAGAAACACAGGAATTGCTTCCAACACAAGTTGGAACCCCAGCCCCACAGTGGCTTCTTAGGAGGAACCTTCCCTACCCAATCCCCTCAAACCAGCAGTTGGCTTTCCAACTCAGACTCAGCTGTGGGAGCTGAAGGCCTATGGAAATTAAGGGTTTACTAGTAATCTTACCTCTAGGATTTACAGTAAGTGAAGAGCCTGAATTACTCTGCCCAGCTTTAGAATTCCACTAGGGTATTTTACTGAGCAATCATATTAAATCAAATCATGCCTACTTTTAACACCAAAACACAAAGAGATTAAAGTGTTAAATCTCCATGATAAATAATACATCTCATCAGCTGTAGGCCATGAAACTTGGAGGCAGATTTGCAGCTCTACATACATTGGGAGGGCAATCCTGAAGCCACTATAGATTTCCATGTAGAGATGAAAATAGATCAGTGGTATCTCAGGTTGAGAAAGGAAGTATTGTCATGAAAGAAAACCAATAGAAAACTGTGTTCTTCACTCCTGGACAGTCCTTTGCTGTCCTACTCTTGCCTGTAGTAAACTAAGAGAAAAGTCAGATGCGTAAAGAATGGGGTTTTATACATGCATTTGCCAATTGTGATGATCATTACCATCGTTGATTTTTTTCATGTTTAAAACCAAAGTAACCTTGTGTTTACAAGCTAACAGAAAACTAATGGCAAACTATTAGAAAGAACTACAATCATAACTGCTGCCTTCAATTCTTCCTCACAATATCATTAAGCATTGGTCCAACTATACTCTTCTCTCATTCTTTCCATCCCATCAAATTACAGCTTTTTGAAACTCTTTCCAGTTTGATCACAAAATTGCTGCTTCACGCAGGACATGTACAAATTAGAAATGGAAGATACCAAAGCATTACAGGAAAGCTCTTTCTTGTGGGTATCCTTCCAGCATGAAGCAGAGATAACACACACTCTCTGCTGACCGCCATTTAACTGTGATGCCCCACTAAAATACATACTCATGGCCTATTCACAGTTCAGCATGCTCTGCAGTACTTAATAAACTGAGCACTCAAACTGTCTTTTTAAAATTACAGAGGACATAATTAAGCTCCAGAAACAAGCACACAACAGCAATTTTAATATAAACATCCTACTTATGTAGAGAACTCTTATTTCAACTTGGCATTAATGACCAAACTCTTACTTCTGGATTCTAGCAAATCTCTAGAAGGCTTCCTCCAGTATTTCCTTGAGTCAGATTAAAATGTAAGGGGGCAAACTAATACCTATGTCAGACATTTTGACACATAACATCCCTTTTAATCAGCAGAAAAAATGGTCAGATCAGCCCACTGGTGATACCCGACCTAACAAACCAGCAACAACCTGAGCGTGGATGGAAACATTTGGCCTTCCCAGCAGCAGGCCACAGAAAAACAGATCGCGACATACATATTTGAACAGATCATTGACCAAATATAGCCAGCCCCCAACAATAACCATGTCCTGCTATCACACACGCAACACCAATTCCCATCTTGCAAACACTGTTGTTCGTCTGGAGTCCAGTTCTTGGACAGCCCCTGCAAGTTATGCTCATGAGTGGGTGTTTGTACAACTAGGGCCCTAAAGACGGCAGGGGTTTCACAAGTCAAATAACGACCTAAAACCACCGCAGACTGCCCATCCAGAGAGTCCACCGGCGCAAACCCCGAGGGTTCCTCAGTACCCGGCCGTTATTTCAACACCGAATTCCCTGCTGCGGCGAGGAAAACAACACTTTCGGGACAAGCCGGGGCTCAGCAACCACCAGAGCCACCCCGAACTTCGCTCGCAACACCGCGCCTTCTAGAGCGAGCCGCCCCAACCGACATTACCCCATCCCCGGCCAGGCCAGGACCGCACGGGGGGCCGGTGAAGCAACCCCCCGGGAAGGGAACGCGGCCGGGGCCCGAGCATCACCCGCGCCCCGGCGACAACAAAGCTCCGGCCGGCCCGTGCGGAGGGAGCCTCCGGCGCTGAGAGAGACCACAAAGTGACAGGCGGGCGCCCGG
>JAOEHY010008395.1:0-18855 GCA_025447955.1 Psilopsiagon aurifrons | reverse complement strand
CCTGCCGGGTAGGGCGCTCGAGGTCCCGCCTCCCGCGGCGGTGGCGGTCATTGGTCGGGGTGGCTCCAAGGCGGCCGTGGATTGGCTGCCGAGGGCGGGCGGAGGCGGTTGCGAGCTCTGTGGCAGAAGTGGGTGAGGGAGCGCGGCCGCGGCTGGCCGGCAGGTGAGGCGGTGGTGGAGCGGCGCCCGTGGGTCTCCCCTTGCTCCCGGACAGCCCCTTGCCGTCGCGCCCCATCCCGAGTGCGGGCCGGTGCGTGAAGAGGAGCGTGGCCCAGGTCCGGAGGCTGCAGTGTTTAGCAGCGCTCACTCCGCTCCTCCGGCTCAGCCGGGCCTCCTCAGGCCGGGCTCCCTGGTGGAATGGAGAGGGGTGTTGATGGGATGGCCTCCTGTGGGATCTGCCCTCAGGAGCACCTGCGTTGGTGTCGGGAGGAGGTAGGGGTGCTGTTCGGCGGGAAGTGAGTGCAGGCTGCTCGGGGCGACCCCGCTGACGGCTGCTGTCCTGGGGCAGGGCGGCGGGATGGAGCCGCCGCGTCACTGCGAGCGTGGCAGCGCCCAGGGCCCATCCTGGGCAGGTCAAATGCCGAACAGGCAGCGGACTTGCGAAGGTGCTGGGGTAGGGCCGCCTTTCCAGAAGAGCATTGCAGCGTGAAAACGGCGTGGGGTGTTGGGGTCGAAGCTGACGTTTCTGTGGGCAGGCTGACTGAAACCAGAGCCCCCTTATGTTCCTTTGATAGGAGTGACAGGTTGCGGGAAATCATGTAAATAAAAGATAATCCGGAAATATTTTTAAGAAATTTGAGGAGTTTTTTAAGAAGGCTTTGAAACACAGGGGTAGGATATAAAGGGGAAAAGAGGTAGTGCTAAGGGGTCCGATGCTTATTTTCCTGTTCTGTAAACTTATGATGCTTACTTTGTATACCTTTAGTGATGCTGCTGCTGCTCTCAAGGTCTTCTGTAGTTGTCATATATAAGTAACTTGCTAGATGCTTGGTTTTATTTTGTTGAAGAAGCTGTCCAGTTCCAAACACTAAGTGTGGGTAGAGTTTGAATGCTGACATTGACCAACATACATTGATCTCTGTCTAATAGCATTAGCAAGACTTTTACATGCTGTTCTCACACAGCCATAGTTCTCTGTAGCTCTTGTAAAGGCAAGACTTACAAAGACTAAATAATAAGTAATTCAGTCTTCCGATATTCACTGCTTTTCTACGTGGTAAAAGAAAAAAAAAAATAGAGAACTGAGTTTCCCACACATCAGCTCTGACAGTTCCAGTTAACTGTAGCTGAGTCAAAATACTTTTCAGAGAGGTCACAGTCATTGTGTGGAGAAACTTAATGTTTCAAAGAGAGATTTAGGTGGGTGAAATCAAACATTTTGAATGCTTTTTCAGACAACTGTACCATTTTGTTAACAAAATTTGCATGCTCTTGTTTCTCAAAGATGTAGCAGAAGGATTTGCATTCACAGCAATGACTAGGGAGATCTCTTATGTCTGGTAGGAAAGCGTAGGTGTATGATTATGCCTATATAGTATAATACTGTATGGTTTAGAGATGTTGAAGGATTTCACTTAACCTCTCTGTGGTATCATTGCACCATATAGGCATAATCTCTGCTGAGCAAAAGCTTTTGATTAAACTAGTGTTGAAACTTGGGTTTTTTTGTTCTGTGTTGTTAGTTGGCAAGATATGGTGCATGGGTAAGATGTGATGAATATGGTTGTGCACTTTGAAGTGTATATGATTGGGCTACATATTAAAGAAAGCTTAAGCAAGTCCTATTGCAAGTATGTATTATTTTCAGTTCATAGAGGTCACTAGATGCTTTCTATTTCATGCTGGTAGTATTTTAGATAAGTCCTTGATTGTTTCTAGTATTCACTGACTCTTTGTGTATCTTTCCAAACAGGTGATTCTGAAAGTAGTAGGGCACTTTGTTACTTGTAGGTTCCAAGCAAGAAAATAGACCTCTGTATTTGGCTCTGTGACCTCTGCCAGGAACTTAGTTACTTATAAATGGTGTGTGTTGATCTGGAAGAGGGCCTAGTCCTTTATCAGAAGATTCTTCGTGCATGTTTGGCTTGCTGTTGCAGTGATAACTTTTTGTTTGCTTTATCTTTCTTTATTTCTTCTTTAATATGTTTCCTTATGGATATAATTTCATGAGATGAGCTTGGGTCATGTGTGAGTCCTAAAGACTGTGAAGATATACATGCCCTAGTTTCCTGTTAAAATAAGGAGGAACCTGCCCTCTTTTTTTGTATGTGATTTTTGATGTGGTTGGTATTCCTTTGAAAACATGCTGCTTTGAAAGTTTTGATCTTGTTATACTTACCCTTTCAATTCAGAGACCAGACCTGTTGATTTTTTGGATTTCCTGCATTTGTTTATGCTCTGCTGCATCAAGCCCATCAAGTAATTCTCTTTTGTTTTTGTGTGGACCTTACATGAATGAGAGAAACTTCAGTAAGAAAAAATATGAATATAATTTCTTTTCAAGGGCAAGAACTCATAATTTGAAAGAGACAAATAGGACATTGGAAAATACTCATAGAAGAATTTCCATTTGAAGGCAACTGCCTCTGACTTTTCTTTCTTTTTATCTTTTATGCTTAGGACTCACTAGAAAGCCAAGCATAGGACTGCATATTAACTGGGTGATAAGCCTTGCCTATACAGTCTCCAGAACCTTTATATTTATTTACAGAACATTTTGTAATTTATAAGTGATATTATCTCTCAGCTTTGTGGACTGATATTTGCTATGACAGTGTTGAATGAAAGCTGTAGAAGTGATTGGGAAAAGTAGGGGAATAGGAGAGTTCAAGGAGGCTGAAGTGAGAATCCCAACACTCAGAAATGTAGACCTCATTACTGAACCAAGGAATTCCTGCGTGGGTCTGTATCAGAAAGTTCTTCAGCATTGCTAATTTCTATGTAAGCAGAGTTTTATAAATGAAGAACCCATGAAATCCTAACCCCCACGGTCCTTATATAATAAAATGTAATTCTCTGAGTGATTACTCTTCTGACCTCTTTTGGTAATCTTGGCTGTGACTGTTGCTTACCGTTATAACAGTTTTGCTTAAGGACAGCAGAAGGACCATGTTTTATAGCAGTACTACCATCACTCAGGGCATTCTATTGTAGTAATTGGGTTGTGGAAACATTAGAGGAAATAAAGTACTACTTTTCTTTAGATAACATACAGAAGATAGGGTAAATAAAACAATCATTATTTTAAAAGAAGTATTATTCCAGTTTACTAAAAGCAATAAACAAGTAACTCCTGCTGCTGAGATTGGCATGTATACAGAGCACAGGAGAAAAAAATGCCAAGATTTTCTTTCTTTCCATCCAGCAGTTTCTTTTGGAATTAACTCTTTCTGTTCTTGGCATGTGAAATAATTGCGGAATAACTTGAGATTTATGAAGAAAGGTATAGTAAGATATAGACTGGAAGAAATGAGTGTAAAGTTTGTCTAGGTATAATTCTGGAAAAAATATAGATTCATAAAAATATTGATATACGTGGAAGCATTTTCTTCTTTGGTCTCCTTTTAGATAACAAATTAGCTGGAAGTTGTTAAAACAGGGTGGTTTTCATTAGTGCCAAGAACTAAGGAGACTAATCCAGGAACTGGGTGGAACTCTTCTCTCTTACACCCCGACTTCGGTCCCTTTCTTCTGCAAAAGCAGAGAGTAGGTCATTGACAAGAGCAAGGAGTTGATGACCCCAGTCTTAAGTACTGTAGGCTACAGGAGAAACAATGATTTATGATGTGAGCTATAAACAATCATTCTACCGAATTAGTTGTTTTGTAGGATGAATGCTGTTCTGTATTCAGTCTTCAAAGTCCTGGAATTATAAAAGGTTACCTGAATGTTTTAGGGCAGGATAAATATTTTGGACTATTGCCAGTGGTTTGTGTCATTACACTGCTTTTCTTCCTGGCTGTCTTGGATCTTGTTGAACAAGTTTCTAAAAGCAATCTAAAAGCAGTAATATTTCAGAAAACCTTTTGGCTAATTTCTGAGCTATTCCAGATGCTTATAACTTTTCAGAGTTGTTTATAACCCATTCTAACAACTGTCTTTTCTATCATCTTCAAGTGAAAACACAGAATATACTGAATCACTCACTACTTTCTCTTCTGTTACATTGTGGTTGTATCTCTTGTCTCCTGCTTACTCCTAATATATTTGTAGGATTTTTTTGTTTATGCTTCAAAGTTGGGACCCATTTTGTACCATCGTTTTTTTTAACTTATACTTCATATTTATACTATTCTGTCAACCCAGTATTATGCCTTTTTTTTGTTTTTCCTGCATTTGCATTTGCATCTTGGTTATCTTGTCAATTTTGTGTGTCATTGCTTTACCTCTTGCCTCTCATGGTTTATGGACCTGCTCCGATTTCCTCAGAGGAAGTTCTAACAGTCTCTTTTCACTTCTGTCCAAATTGTCTCTGTTATTGAAGACTCAGTCTTCCCAGTTGATCAGAAACAAAATAATACCTTTTCTTCGCTTCCTGAAACAAAACCTGACTGGCTATGTCTGGGGATTTTTAAACTCACAACCTGGCAATTTATTGGAAGAGTGCAGTGTATCAGATTACAATCTTTGCTTTATAGTCCTATCACTCACCTTTACCAGCCAGTCCTGTCCTTGTGATTGCTCAGTAATACAGCTCTACCTTTATTCCTCTTTTGTTTGAAAGTCTTGACACGGCTTTCATTTTTCTTCTGTTTGATTTCCACACTACACGTTCAACAAGTCTGAACTTTGGAATGAGGCAGAGTACACCACATGCATCACACTTTTGTAAAAGGTCTCCCTGTTTTTAAAGGAGCATTCCTGTCTCTCTTACATCACTGCATGTTTACAATGTCGGATATGATGCCAAATCTAGTATGGGGCGTGTAAAAAGACTTGTGTTCTTCCTGTTTTAAAAACACAGCAGGTGTAACGTGGTCAAAGTTACATACAGTAGTTTGTCTAAGAGAAGAACAACAGATGTGTAAAGAAAAAATAGATCAATAATGCTTCCCTAACAGACTTTTCCAGCTTTCCATAAAGTCCATGACTTACTTATTCTTTGCGACTGTAGCTTACATTCATGCACTTGGTAGATAGACCATTACTCTTCCCTACTGTTGTTCTTACAGCAATTGCAGTTTCTGTTCTAGTCATGGTGGTTGGTTAATTTAGTATTTTTTAAATTATTATTATTATTGTTGTTATTGTTACTCTCTTACATTTTGATAGTCCTCATTTAGATAAATTTAGTGATGGTTTCTTCCTAGTTTGTTCATAAACAAAGGAAAATCCTGTTAGGAAACGTCTTTTACTTTATGTGGTGATGAGAAACTAATATCAACTTTCTTTTTTTTAAGCCTGTCTAAAAAAAAGATAACTGTAGAGTTGCTCTGTTCCTGCCAAGTTTCCACAAGAAGCAGGTTATTACTGAGGAACTGTCAACTGTTGAAAAAAACATTTGTAATGGAAACAGTGACGGTTTAATTGTAGTGCTTGTGGGCACTTCCAAACAGCACAGCTTTTCCATCTCCTGACTTTGAAACTTCCCGAAAACTTTGAAACTTGCTGCTACCTTGCTTTAGTCATCATTGTCTATGTATATATGTATATAGTAGCTTCAGCAAGTGTTGTTCGTACTACAAATATGTTGCTCAGGGTGGTTTACCAGAGTGTTGTTTCTAGCCTGATACAAAAACCAAATGTAAACCTAAATCTGTGGCTTCCTTTTTGGTTTTGGTGGCATACATTTCTCAGGGGCATCCAAGTTATGACTGGTGTAGAGCACAGTTAAAAAAAACCTACACTATTTTCACTAGAGGAGCAATAAAAACATCTCGATTTAAGCAAATGGTAGCACATATAAATAGACAGAATTTGAAATCTGTCCAACTTTATAAATTGCTTGAATATTTTCAGGTCCTACATCTATGCTATTTCCTGTCACTTTCTTGCATTAGTCATTTTTTCCATGTTTCCTTTCTCTCCTCACTAGTGGGAAAAAGGAGGGAACAGCAAAGTTGTCAGAGAATGTGAATGAAGAGAGGTGATCAGAATCTGTAGCTTGTTCCTGCATAGAAGTGGTTTAGATAGTAGTACTTATATATAATATATAAGTACTTATAATATATAAGTACTTATATATAAGTACTACTATAATATACTTATATATAAGTATATAATATAGTAGTATTTAATCTTGGTGCTTATAGGTTCAGTGCTCACTAAAGTTGTTGAGCACAATCATCTGCCCATTGAGCATGCCCATTGCCTATGAGCAACCATTTTCCCAGCTTTTTAATCATTAACATTGCATCAGCTTTGATTTCTTAAAAATAACGCTACTAAAAAAATCTGTCACCTGTATTAAGTGCCTTCTGAATACCTTTGCTTTGCCGTACTTGGAGTTGCTGTCACCTAACATGTCTTGTTATCAGTAACTGTTTCTAAAGTTTGCTTTTTTTAGGAACACATGTAGCAACTTACTTCTATATATGTACCACAACATGCATCTAAAATTCTTACATTTCTCCTTTCAGAAGTACTATGGAACCTCTGAAGCCCTGTAGGTTTGGAAGGCTTAAATCCAAGTTTGGAAAGGCTTTTTCCATTCCAGATGATTTGCTGGCTTAAGCGCTTAATTAGGATGGCTTTTGAACAAGTTGGATTAAACATGGACTCGGTAAGTGTTTCAAACTTGCTTCGTGTTTTCAGAAAATCAAGTATAGAAAGCACTTCCTGTGTTTTAGTTTTTGCCTCTCCCAACAGAACACTTTAAGTATACTCAATACTTGTATGATTCTACATTGCTGAAAAAATATGGAGTTTACTTCTTGGACACTGAAGTATTGAGTAAAATATGTGTTGAAAATACCCTGCAGTTCCTTCCAGCTCCAATAACAACCTGTTTACTTTGTAAGCACTGCTTTTCACACTGGACTTCTATGTGTGTTTTGAAGTGGAAGGACGAACTTCAACTGTTTTTTTAAGTGCTGTTAATTTTGAAATAATCTTCTGTCTTTGCTCGTACCTTGGAGATATGAACATGGTGAAACAGAGGAATATGCATGCATAGCTCTCTTCTTGGAGGAAGGTGTATATGAAGTTTTTTTTGAATGCTTAGCCGAGAGAGATAGGGAGAGAGATCTGCTACACATCAACTGCTTTGTCACTGAGACCTTTATTTTGCGTACAAGTATTCACTGAGACCTTTATTTTGAGTACAAGTATTGACTTAAGTGCAGTTATCCCCTATAAGTTGTTGAAATACTTTAATGTTTTAACAGTGGGGAAATCCTTAACAGCCATGTGTAGTACTTAGAAAGGTACTTCTTACTGTGGGTTACTGTGCCTTTTGTCAGTGTTCGAATCTATGGAGAGCAAAATACATTGTAAAATCAAATTACCAGCAAGTCTATACTGTACAATTTTATTCAAACTTTGGTCTGAGTCTTCATGCAGTGTAACTTTGAAAATTCAAAGTATAAGAATATGCTGGACTACCATGGGTGGTGTGGTCATTGTCAGCAACATCTTTCAGCCTAAATGGGATGCAGAGAGGCCAATTTTAGATATGTTTCCCCGCATTCCCTGTATGTATCAAGATTGTGATAATGCAGTTGCATTTCTAAATGCCTGCTGCTCTGGACAACAGCAGAACACTGATGCAATTAGAGTGTATGTCTCAATAGTATTTTGCAGGCTTGCTCTGCCAGTGCTTCAGGTCAACAAGAGCTTGTGTGAATTTGGGTAGAGCAGTGCTGGCACTCGTTAGCTCAGCTGAGCAGTGTACTGACTTTATTTGTGTACCTTGTGGCACAGCTTGCATGCAGTTCTCTGAAAGCATTGTCCCAGCATATCTGGAATTACAATAACTGAGTCATTAGAAGTTTTGGTGCACCAAACCACTGTTGTTGAACAACCACAAGGGCGTTTGGGCACCCAGTATTTTTGAGGACCTGTATGCGTGTAACATCTTGTCTGTGGTCAGAGCAATGTCTAAACAAGTTTTGCCACTTCTTAAAATGCACTGCAGTCATGTTGGTAATAAAGCATGTAGTGTAGGCTCTTTTGCTGTTGTGGAAGTACTTCTGTAATTAATTAAGCGTTCCCTTGACTAGTAGTATTTTTTTCCAATGCAACATCCCTTTGAGGCCATCACCAACATTTCTGCTTCTAACATTAGAATCTGTTGTAAATAGTGATGCTTCATTACTGCAGTACTGTCTGTGACTTTTTCTTGAAGGCTACTGATCTACCTGCTATTTGCTCAGACAGAATGACAAACAGTAATGTCACAGTCACAGATGTGAGGTCTGTCTTTGAGGCATCCAGAATGTAGAATCAGTAAAGTATTCAGCATTGAAATAAATTGTGTTCAAAGTCAGCAGCATATTAAGCAAGAGAATGTATGTTTCAGAGAATGGAAAAAATGGGTCAGAGTGGATTAATGTCAAAGTTGCAGCTCTGATGTGAAGATCTAGCACAGTGTATTGTGCAGTGCACATTTATTTTGTCAAAATTTATACATATCAGTTAAAGATGTTTGTTTAAAAATAGGCAAAAAGTTTGTGTGAAGTTTCTGATTTTTCCTTATTAATAGACCTTTCAAAAATTAAGAGTGATCTTTGGTCAGTACATCGAAGTGCTCTTCTGCTGCGTGTTGTGAAGCTCCCACAGCTGTACTGCACTACACAGGCAATACTACCATGCCAGATGAGGATTTTTTCAGCATTTATAGCCTGGATTTTTCTTTGTTGGGCAACCTTCTAACAAAATCTTGAATTTCTTAAAGCTATGAGCCTTTAAAAACTGAGGTCTGCGGAGTAAATTCATATCTACAGCCAAAAGTAAACACTGGCCAAGTATTTGAATTACTGCACTGTGTTCCAGTTGTTTACTAACAACATCCTCTGTTAGCATTTTCTTGCTATTCTTTGTATTGTTTATGTTGCCCTTCCCCGTGTTGAAGTCTTTCCCACTTCTCTCTGTTTCGTTTTGGTTTTGTTATTTGGGTTTGGTTTATTGTTATGTTTGGTTAGTTTGTTTTGTTGGTTGTGTTTTTTTTTTTTTTTTTATTTTGCTTCTCTTCTGGCTCATTTTGTAGTATTCTCCTAGGATTAAAGTCTGTATTTCATACAGCTATGGTAAATAGTAGAGCAAACATTGCCATCATTCAGTACAATACTTGAAAGGAAAGTCAATCCCTATTGAAATAATATAGAAGAAATCCAAATTGCAGTTAAAAAACTTCTGATGAAGCCAGGTGTGTTGAGGTGTTGTGGGCAATTTTCTTGAGGTGTGTATGGTTTTTAGGACAAAGCTTCATTCTTACTTATTTTCCCCTTTTTGCTTTCCTTTGTTCTTTAATTACAGAGTTACATTTTCAAGCTTATGTTAGCAGATAGTCATTTTTATTAAGCCTGGTAGATACTATTCCTGAGTTAGAAGATCTCACAATTAAAAAAAGAAAAAAGGTAGTTTGGGAAATGTAAACTTTATCATTTTTCATGATTGAGTGGCTTTTCTTGAAACTCCTTAGAAAGAGGTGTCTCACCCAATGCAGATTCTTTATTGTCTTGAAGATGGACAAATGCTTTTGAAGCGTTTCCAGCTCTTGAATCCTTCTGTGTTACCTGACTTACTGCTTTGAATTTATACTAAAGGCTGTATTGTACTTAAACAGCCATAGCCATGTTGTGATGACAAAACAAAATTTTGTGCCAATGCAGGTATAGAATGTGAGGAGTTCACTGATACAAATTCCTGTGTATATGTATTATATAAGAAGGACATGGAGCTGCTGGAACAAGTCCAGGATAGGGCCACAGGGATGATCAGGGGACTGGAGCACCTCCCATATGAAGACAGGCTGAGAATGTTGGGGCTGTTCAGCCTGGAGAAGAGAAGGCTGCGTGGAGACCTCATAGCAGCCTTCCAGTATCTGAAGGGGGCTATAGGGATGTTGGAGAGGGACTCTTCATTAAGGACTGTAGTGATAGGACAAAGGGTAATGGGTTCAAACTTAAAACCGGGGAAGTTTAGATTAGATATAAGGAAGAAGTTCTTTACTGTTGGGTGCTAAGGCACTGGAAGGGGTTGCTCAAGGAAGTTGTGGCTGCTCCATCCCTAGCAGTGTTCAAGGCCAGGTTGGATGGGGCTGTTTTAGCGTGAGGTGGCCCTGCCCATGGCAGGGGTGTAGGAACTAGATGATCTTAATGCACTTTTCAATCTAAACCATTCTATGATTCTATGTCTGTATACTGGCATGAAAGGAATAACATTAAATATGTTCAGTACAAACACACTATGGAAAAATAAGGGAGAACTATTCCAATACGGTATGAAAATCAGCTTTGTAACAACTGGCTTCTTTTTCCTTCCCATTCAGGTGCTTTGGTCAAGCAAGCCTTATGGTTCGTCTCGAAGTATTGTAAGAAAAATCGGCACGAACCTCTCTCTTATACAGTGTCCAAGGGTTCAGTTTCAGGTAAGCATTCTCAGAAATTTAGAATACATGTTTCACTGTGCTGATAAAAGGATTTGCTCTTATGTCAAATGTGGTTCATTTAAGTAAATTACTAGAAGGTTTGTAAAATCAGACTGTAATAAACCAGGTACAGAGATGAATTGGCTTACTTCAGTTCTTCCCACTTCAGTTCACTTTTTGACTTCTGTACTGCCTAAACCTGAATCCATGTTGCTGTAATACACATAATGAAACTTGAAACATTTTTTTTTTTTCCTTAAGAAAATCGGAGCTTCTAAAATGAGGCAGTACAGTACTAAAAAGTTATTATTGGAAAAATAGATTAATAAAGAGAAAAATGTTTGAAACAGTTGTATCAAAAGTACTTACAAATACTTATAAGTTAGGCTTAAGAGGCATGTAAAGATGAGCAGCGTCACTTAAATATTTTGGGAAAATAAACAACTTTATCAGAAAGCAAAACATTAGTAAGAGAGAACATGAGCACTGTGTTTGCTTTTGTTGCAGGTACAAGACTAATACTGTGTAGGTGAAAGGGGAACATTAATTCTGTCCAGCTTTCTGACTTGTTTGCTTTCAACTTCAGCTACATTTAGTGGGAGGCTAAAGAGTGAGGGTAAAAGCTTAAGGAGGAGAAAACCCTTGCATTTTTTAACAAGTCTTTCAGGAACAGATGGGAAAGTGGAAGCTGTTACACATCATCTCTTCAACTCTGTGTGTTAGGAATAAGGGGTGGCTGTAGAACTGGAGAAATTTAGTGCTTGAAACTCAAGCTGAGAGGAATGTTTCTTGGGTCAGACAAGGGAAGGCAACATAAAGATGGATGATCACCTACACTAAAACAAGGTGGTTTTCTTGCAGCCAGATTTTTCACTGTTTAATTTCTTTATCCTGTATGAAATATATAATCAATATTTGGACTTGAAGTTATAGGAGCAAAATCAGATAGTTCAGATGACCATAGAAGCCTTTTTGGTGTCACAGTAAGAGCCATGCTAATGCTTTGCCTCTGTTAAATAATCACATTGAGAAGCTAGGGGCGTAACCACCTCCCACTACTAGTGGCTTGGTGAAACTGAAAACATAAACATATGCATTGTGGGAGTGAGCATTTCTGCAGGTGAGAAGGACAACAAAATAACTTGCTGGATTTAAACTTTTGGATATATGATTAATGGCAGTTATGCCAGCAATAAGGCTCCATGTGCCTAAGATTTGAAAAGAAGTGAAGTCTTCCTGTTGTGTGTCTGATTTTCAGCACTGTAAAGGTCATACAAGGGAAGATGATGCTCATTTGCAGGTAGTTAGCCAAATACTGCCTTCTCTTAATATGGTACATAGAATAAGACATTTCTGGTTAATTTTCTTGCAAAGATATATCTGAGGAATCTGTTCCTCTGTATTTTTAGTATTGAAATAAAAATACGTGTATTTTTTCATCTGAATTCTGTTAGAATAAATATTCGCCTTTCTTTCCTCTTGAAGAGACATTCAGTCAGCTTTGCATGGATTTTTATGCACACAAAGTATAAACATTGATCTTCTATTAGATTAAAAGGTCCCAAAAATAGAAGTACCGTTGTCAGGCTTGATTGAATTAGAAATGTGAATTTCAAAACTCAAGCCTTGAAACACACTAAAATTCATATGGTTTATGCAGGCTTTCAACTAGTTTAATATGTAAACTGCTGAACATGTCAAAGCGTGATGCTAACATCTGTTTCTTGTGTCTTTATCTCAGCGTCAGGTTCTGTAGTCAAGTTCAATACTGGTCTCAATCGTTTTTATGCTGTTGCAACTGATGCTTTCCTATAGCTGCCTCTTCCTCTCTCTTTCTTGCCAGCTTTAGCTATATTATGAAAGGACCATGCACTGAACATTGCTGTAAGTCACTTTATTTAAAAACCAAAGCAAAACTTACTTGCCTCATCTGAGGATGCATGTCTATGAACAGTGTTTCTAACTTCATCTAAGAGCCACAAACTTCTCACACATCTTCATTTTCCTCATGATAAATGGATAAGAGATATTGAAAGAATATCTCTGTTACATTCAGTCTTTCTTCTCTGGCATGTCTTTCATTCAGCTAGTCCGGAAAAAAAAAAGGGATAGTGGCCTAACATTTTGATTTTTGAGTTCTATTGACTGTTGTAGTATCTGTCTACGGATTTTGCCAGTCAACATCTAAATTAACTGCTAAATGCTGCTTATGTATTCAGGAAATGCTGACAGAGCTTACCTTCTGTATTCTGCATGGCATGAACAAACGAAAATGGCTCATACCGTTCTTTTGTAAGTCATATTTTTTAGGTTTATCTGTAGTCTGTAGGAGAAAATTAACCTAATATAGCCTAGTTAAGTTCAACCAAACATAAAATTCTGTAACTCAAGATAATATCCTTCAGCTATAGCATCTCTGTTCTAGTCCTGTGCTTCTCCTCTTTGTCTGATTGAAACCTGAGAACTCAATAGAAGTCTCCTAGGGAATTGGTGGACACGTAGCAAACATCAGAATTTATTGGGCTAATTTTAAAAATCATAGCAAGTTTGTCTTGAAGAAGTATTTCCAGATGTTTAATATTGAACTGTATCAGTAATTTGAAACTAGAGCTTTTATTCTGTCCTTAAATGTATTAAAATGTTTGTTCAACTTTCTACTTCCGATGGCAAACCAAAAGTAGGCACCCTACCTCTGCAGTCTCCTAAGTAGTGTTTCCATAATGTAGAGATTATCACATTCACTGAACACACAAAAGGTCCCTAGGTCAAAACCAGGCAGAAAGATTGGTGAGGCTGACTCTTTCTTTGGGAGCTGGACTTGATGATTCTTTATGGGTCCCTTCCAGCTTGAGATGTTGCACAATATCAGCTAAAACAGTACAGTATGTGTAGTTTTTTCTTCAGAAATTTGTAATAGGTCTGAAACCCGCTTTTGCATGTGCAATACACATGCACACTGAAATAGGCAGAAAAGCTTGTGAAGGAAGAAGCAGGAGAAGCAGCTACCTAGTTTCTAGAGAAAGAAAAGGAGGCTAATTTCACTATTTATTTCATTCAGTTCCTGCCATTCAGTAGATTTGGCCTTTGTTTTCAATTCTCTGTTCTCCCTTTCAGGTGCTGGCGAAAGCAGTTGTCCAGATTTTCCTCAGCTGAGATTGGCTGGAGGAATAGGGTAGTCAGAGCTGCTTAAGCATCATTCTACAGACAGACAAAGGTTTTAAGAGATGGGTGTTGGCTTTTTAACCTTTAAATCAAAGTAAAAATCTGGAATTAATGTGGAATTGAAATTCCACTGCTGTGGAAGGACTTGTTGTCTTTAGGCATAGAGAAAAGAAACATCTGTATATGGGGTAACAAGCAGATTCTGTTTACATATAAATACGAATGAAAAAGGAAGAAGAACCTCGCATCACAATGTAACAGAAGGTTTGCTACTAAATGTTGGATTAGAAGTTATTTATCTCACAGTGCAGGAAACCTGGCAGTGATAAATGCATTCCTTACTCTTGATTTATAAAATAATTTTTGATGCAAGTATGTGTAGTGCCTTTATTTAAATGTGGCTTCAATCTTTCCATGGTAATAGTTCCTCATGTGGGCATTGCTATCAAGAAAATCTCTATCACCTGCAAGAAGTGGTTAATGTCTTGCAGATATTTTCCATTGCCATTAAAATGAATATAGATGCTGTGGTCATGACATTTATTTTTTTTATTCCAAAAAAGAAGAAAGCCAAGGAAACCTCAAACAATGACAACCCTAACATGCAATGTAGTATTCTCTAGACTGTTTTAAAGAGAGGCAGACTGTGATAGTATTAGGCACAACTGTTAATGTGATAAACATATTACCATCTGTGCTGATGCTACCTGGAAAAAACCCTGTTGTTTCCAAATGATCTGATGGTGCCAATACATACTCCTGGGAGCTGTGATAAAGGCTCACATACAAGTTGTGAGAGTGTGAGGTGAAGATGACTGATCTTAATTTCCAAAGCTGTTTGTAACAATTCCTGGTGAAAAAAAGAACCCCAAACCTACAACTTCTATGTTTCTGGGACTTGTGTATCAAAGGCTACAACCAAAATATCTGTGGATGTTCTTCAGAAATGGTTTCATCTCATCCAGACTGCAGTCCTACTATGATAGCTCTGCTACAAATTCAGATTAATGCTAACGTCCCATAGTTGCTTCTATATAATAGCTTTCTCTTACAGAGGTGAGTTGCCTTGAAAATTGACCTAATTGCTAACAGGCTGGGTCGAAACTGTCTTTATGGGCCATTTGGTACATACTACCGCCATCTTTGTCAGTGAAAATAGCTTCTTGACCACTACCAGCAGCTGGCAGCACTTGGAACAGCTGCAGTGACTCATGCAAGTTTGGCTTGTGGATTTTATGTAATGCAAGCAAAAATGGTGGCATAGTTGCATTGGAAATAAGTAACTCCAGGTGGCAGACTGAGCAGAAGAAATTACTGAAAGACACTGCTCCTTCTTAGCAGTTTTATCTGCCAAGATGCTGCGTCCAGCAACCTGGTGCACATACCCTTGTTTGATTCAGGGAAGCAGCTGATATTTCAAAGTAGATTTGAAACTGTTTTGTGTAGCTGGAGCTATGGAGCGTGTATTGATGGTCCAGACAATTTTTCAGATCTCCATCAGGCCACTTAACTAAATCCAAGAAAGGTTCCAGTCTCTGGAGCCTTGTTCACCTTTGGCTTCACATGGCTCTAAAGCTAATGGCAGAACTATGCTGGAAAATGGTCACTTTGTTCAGCATGCTATAAATAAGATTGTTAGCAAATAGTGTGTTCTGTTATGATTGCATCCTACCTCTCACTCAAAGTCTTTGTGATTACTGAGGTAGTAGAAATGGCTTTGTCCCTTTTTTTTTCCTTGTTTCTCCCTGCATAATGTACACACTCTTGTTCTTGTACAGAAATTCTGGGAGTTGGAAGGGAAACACACTTCAACAGCATTTCAGTTTCATAATAATACTGCATCAGAGCTAAAGACGTCAAAAGTACCAGTAGCCCTAATATCTTTTTTAGCAGGTGGACGTGAATATAGTTGAAAAATGTATTATTTGAGTTAACTTTCTTGAGAATGTTAATGTTTGTGTTTAAGATAACCATTTGCACTGGATTTTCAGTACTGTCATGTGATAGTGTAAGTAGTTAGCTTATACTAAGTGTATACTTAGTGAACCTCTGTAAAGTGTTCAGTAGACTAAATTGAGTAGTTTTAAGTCAGTGGTTCCGGACCAAGCCCAGGACAAAAATAAATGTGCTAAGTCTACATATGTGTTTTGTGCATGTATGTGTTAGTAGTTACATGTAGCCTCACTAAAAACATTGGGTAAAATAACTGACTTAGCTGGGAATAGTGACCCTAAAACCTTCTATCTTGTCTTTAAAATTTAGCTTACTCCTCATGCCATAGAAGGAAACCATTCTCATCAGCCTAGAGAAGATGCAGTGGCTTCCTTTGCAGATGTGGGATGGGTTGCTCAAGAAGAAGGTGAACTCTCTACAAGGCTCAGGTATGATCCTTAAGTCTTGGAACTTCTGAATTGAGAGGAAATCTAGCTTCTCGCCTGTGGGTATCTACTGTGCAATGCAATTAATGGAGGGCAGTTGATTGCTGGGAGAGAAGGAAGAGTGATAGGAAAGGTAGGGTCTGGAAAAGAAGTAGTATTGGTTAGACTAACAGGATTACGAATGAAAGATTAGCTTGAGACCGTAGAGGAGATTGGCTTTATACAAGGAAGATTGTGGGTTTTATTTACTTATTTATTGTGAAGAATCGCACGTGACAGCTTCAAGCAGCCTTGTCCCCACAAAAATGTCTACTGTGGTATGGCACAGTAGCTAACACTGCTGCTCCAGTTCTCCTGAGGTTTTCATTAATATGGGGTGATGTACTGTTCAGCTTCCTAATGAGCAGCAGTGGTCATTCTGACATCCAGTAACTGGCACATTGTTTCTCACCTTTCTGGTTAAGGCTCTGCAGTCTGCTAAAGACAATTATGAAGTTACAGTTGATGTTTCATCTTTGAATCTTCATAAGGAAAGCTGGCACGGAAGCATTTGAGCACCTGTATCCAGAATGATGGGATAGGTACTGTTGTGTTGGACCAGGAGTACTATGTAGTGCTGTAACTACAAGAAATGGGTTGGCTGAAGTGATGAAGTTCTGTGTTCCAGCCTACCCAAATTGCTGCTCTGACTAGCCAGAAGCAAAGGTCCATTTCTGCAGTGCAGAGCAAGTTTTCCTTCTAAAGAAACTAACCTTCCAGAGAAAGTCAAAGGCTGCTGGCTTCAAAGATTACTGCAGGATACTCTTCTTAATTTAACAACACAGAATAGGTTAGTAATGACGAAGCTGCCCTCTAACATGACTTGCCACAATGAAGCTTTGCATAACATACATTCTGGCACTGCTACATTAATTTCACCAACTCAGAGGGGAGTCACAGAAATCAATGCTTGTTTGGGAAAGGCTGTTTGTAAAGTCTATTTGATGCAAAGGAAATTAACTGGCCAATACTACCTTTGTTTGCACAGAAAAAAACACTTTGTTTGCAGATTGAGCTGTAAAGCTATTATGTTTAATGGAGACAACAGGGAGAATAGCTCTTTGGTGCTTCAAAGAACCTATTACGAAAGATGTAGGACTTGCATATTTGCTGAGACGTCTGCATGTGAAGGAGGGAAGGGGGACAGATGGATGTGGGATGGGACTAACATAATCCTGCAGATATATAGTGACCTTAAGGCAAACAGTTTATAATGGAACATGGTAAGTGAGTTACTTCGCAAATATGAGTATTTCAATGTGCACTGTTTATTACATCTGTGCGTACTATTGTGTAGAGGAGCTTGTATGCATTAGGTGTTTTCCAGGCATCTGAAAGTCTCTGTTTCGTCAAAATCACATAGGTGTTACTGTTCAATACATATTCAGTGTATGATGCAGTAAACACTGCTGCAGACATAGGTTTTTTTCTGCAAATGCAGTTTTATAGAGGAAGCAACTAAATGACAAATCATTTTTTTCCCCACCCCTACTCAGGGCAGTAGTGACACTTCAGGCATAATATTTTTTCATGGTGTTAGATTCTAGTCAAGACACTTCCTTAAAACACTGTTATGCTGAGTGGAAGATAGTCCTTGTTGTTTAGCTATTCTGCTTGTTTGCAGAGTTTCTAGAAGGCAGGTTTTAAAGAGTGAAGTGACCACTGGCTCCTTCCACCATACTTATCGAGGGAGAGCAGGGAAATAGATGGCTGCTATAGGAAGTGTTTCCTTCTCAGTTTTGGTCTCTGTTGCCAGCTAGATCACAACACCTAAATTTTAACATCCTTGATAATCACTTATTCTGCTTGATCAAGTTTCTGCAAGTTGTGCTGATGTTTTCTGTCAGTGTCATGGGAGATGCAAATGTTTATTTCATCCCAGACTGAGGTGGTCAGAGCACAGGGCTTATTCTAGACATAAATCTTGGTTCTTGCTTGAAGACTAGCACAACTGCAGATCTAACATTATGCACGTCCAGAGAAGCTTAGCTCATGGAGCGAGAGTGATGTGGCTCTTAAGCTGTATTAATCTGGAGCCGTTCTACACATTCTGAAAAGTCCTGTCTCTAGCAACTAGTTTTACTCTCATGTTTGAATAAATTACCAAATCCTGTTATGCCTGAGAAGTTTAGGAACTGAAGCTAAAGAAGATTGAGGAACTAAGTACGTGGTCATAGTTTGCAGTTAAGATAACCTGTTGTCATTAATCCTTATCAATCCTACTTACAGAATTGCAGAATAGTTTGGGTTGAAAGATACCTTTACAAGTCGTTCAGTCCAAACCCCCGGCAATGAGCAGGACAGCTGCAATGAGAGACAGCTTCAACCAGATCAGGTTGCTCAGACACTTGATAATGTTTAATAATGTTTGTGTCTTAGAGAATATAACTTTTTCTAACTGCTTATTTAATGACATATGCTCAGTAGTGCCTCAATGTTTAACACAGCTTGAGCTTTGGTGGGTAATAAAGGAAGCCAACAGAGTTGAATTTTCTTGCTCTTGTGAGAAGGAGGAGGGAAGCTTATGGGGCTCTTTAAAACCGTGTGAAGCGTCTCCTCTATTGTTGTATTTATTGCATTAGAAAACTAGGTATAAGACCCTTTCCTGTTTACTGATAAGCAGCCTCTGCATCACTAGTCCCAACACTGCTAAAACAGAGGACTGTCCGTTCATAAATCCCCAAACTACAAACTAAGAAACACTTCCTACTTCTTCAAATGAATCCATTATGAGTGTCTGTTTATGCC
>JAOEHY010008394.1:0-20178 GCA_025447955.1 Psilopsiagon aurifrons | reverse complement strand
GCACTAAGGTTAAATGTATCAAAGCATAACGTTGTTTTTCTCTGGAAAATGGAAGTCATAGCGCTGTCTCCCTGTTACAAAAGCAGAGTTTCCCTCCCTCATGGGATATTCAAGCCCAGTACTCCCACGGATCCTCCATCACAAACAAGCTGTTAAACAGGAGCATACATTTGAGTTCCTTCTGTGGAAGTCAGTACTGTGAAATCTCAGAAAGCTCTTTGCTAAATGGCTAGTCTTGGCTCCAAGGGAGTTTTGTTGGGTTGGGTTTTTTTTGCTTGGTTTTTTTTTTTTTTGTGTGTGTGTGTGTGTATCATTAAATATCCTGTGATTCCTCTTGTTCTTCTATATGGGTTTACATTTAATTATTTTTTATGTCTTCATTTCTCTGTATCTCATTCAGCTTTGACTCTTTATCTCCTTCAGTTTTCAGTTGCTTTTTCAGGCTTTGCTGTTTATCTTCATGACAGAAACTGAACTTCAACACTTGCCCACCAAATCCGTGCGCACTGCAGACTCACTAGGCACTGAACATTCAATCCAGACCAGGCAGGAACATGTGATCACATTTCCTGTCACGTTAGATTATACATGTAGTTATGCCACCTCAGTTTATTGGTAACTTCAGGAAAACAGCTGTTGCCTGTTCCAGTATGACTCTAGCACAGCATAGATAGACAAACCTAGTGTAGCTCAGAGTCTAATTAAGCACTCTCTCTATGTAATGTTTAAAGTCAAGTTAAATTGGCCAAATATTTGTTCATCACTTTGTAACAGCGCTGCAACATATTAGATCAATGACGATTACTTTGCAGCTGGGTTTGCCATCTTGTGGCGCCACAGTGTAGTGCCTCTCTGACTTGGCATGGTCTTCTGACATTGCAAGGAGATTCAAGAATAGGATTTCATTTGGATCTCATGGCTTCTCTGATCTTGCTTTAAGGAAAAAAGATTGGGTTGGGTGAAGTAAAGTTCTGATTCTGCAGTGACGTTATTGCAAATCTGTCCCTGCGCTTGTTTAATAATCTACCTAGATACCACTTGAGGAATGAGCCTTATTTTGTTTTTTAGGGAGCTGGAAACTGTCAGAACTTGATACATAATAATTCTGTCTCTGATTCCAGTGTGTTCAGAAAACTAGTCTACTCCCTATTTTATATTCGTATTTTTCTTAATTTATTTATGTACTTAGGTGATGTTTATCACTACCTCCTGTATAGGTCAGTAATTATCCTGTGGGGGTAATAACACTAAGATATTTGTTTTCATAAAGGCTACTGAAATACAACAGTAGCTATGCATAAACCATGGTGTTCTCAATTTACAGAGAATACTATTTAATCATATTGGAGATGCTGCTTTGCCACGAAGTGAGTCCAATCTGCCTGGCCCTGACAAAGGTGAGTGGAAATGCTGTACCATACCATTCTTGGAAGCAATGGAAATGTAATTAATCCATTACACTCCTGTGGAATGCTAATTTTTTTGAATGCATACTGTTATCTTCAAGTTTCAAAACATTCTAATTTAACTAAAATTAAGCTAACACTCTGAAGTTTAAAAACACTGCCAGAAAAGGAGCAAATATAGTGTTTGTTTGACTGAGTGTTGCACTCACGGGGGCACAGAAGTTTGCAGGAAGGGGTGACGGAGCAGCAAGTTGCAGCAGGCTGCGTGAGAACCATTCTTTCTGTTTCTCAAGAGAGACGTGGGATGAACTCTGGAGATTAACTTCTGGAGACTGGGGCAGAGAGAAGCCAAAGAGATGGATAGAGTCCCAGAGTTTGGCATCTGCTGGTCCTCTTTACCAAATACACGTCACTGTGCTTTTAGTTACACTTTGATGGAAAAGAAACGATCAATTTATGGTTTATTGGGGTTTGGTTTTCTTATTAATTAGAGTAAATGAGAAACTTTCTGTAGACAAAATACTACCTTTCATAATTCTGCACATGGGGAAATTCAGTATTGTTGGCACAGTTATTGTGCTATGATTCCATTGTGCCTTCCACATGCATAATATGCTCTATCATTTCATTATGTGCTGCCTTTTGTGGTGCCCTCAATGAAGGACACAGTAAAACAGCTGTATCGAAAAGAAATATATGAAGAATCCACTGCAACAAGAACTGACCAGGAATCAGGTTTTCCTCAATAGGAGCTGATTTTTATAAGTATTTTTGTGTCCAAGTTTTTATGAAGGCTGAAGTGTGGCATTCTTCAGAGGGCTGAAAAAACATATGAAATTATTCAACATGGAAATGGCAAAACTTTTCCACTGGCCTATGCAGCCAAGTAAATCACAGAATTATTAAAGTCAAATATTCTCTCCTGGAGACTTCAGCAGTTCAAAGAACTGACTGCTTGGATGACTTACAAGAAAAATTTGACTTGTCAAGAGACTCAGGCACTTGAAGTACCTACATCTGGTGCCAAGTCATTTTTAGTATGAGGGCAAAACCATCCTGCTAGGTGACAGCCTACTATAAAAAAGCAAACAATGTATTTCTTATTTTGGCAGCAAAGAAGCAAAATGAACCTGAGGAAAGCAGATCATTCTGTGCACTGTTCTCAGGATCAACTAATGTGCAATTATACTGTAACAAGATTGTTACAGAAACAAAACAAATACTTGTGCTGTACTTTTTGCATTAAGTTTGGTATATACTCGTATAATGGGAATGCAGTCCTTCTGAGAACCCTTGATTTTCCTGTAATAGCAATAAGTGATACCATCAGTATAGCAACAATACTTTGCTTTTTTGCTTCATCTTTATAAATGAGCACAGAGTCCTTGCATGTAGTTTTCTACTCGGAACTATGAAATAAGCAAACAAGAAGGAAACTGTCATGGGAAGGCAAGATTTTTGAGGCTTTGAAGGTGGGAGATGTTTGGTGGGTTTTTTTCTGGGGAAAAGGAAGATTTGAAGCAGTGTTCTCCCACTTTTCTACAGGACATGTGAGAAAAATTGTGGGATTTAAGTTAGCTTTTGTCCTGTCCATGTTAAATGCTCTCTCTTTCTATCTGACTTCTTTCCAGTATGGGTGGCTCCTTGATAACATAAGATAATCCAGTCACAGAAGCTGTTTCAAAGCTTATAGGATCATTCAGTTAAAGTATTTGTGTTGCATGTACCAATTCCATGACAACAGCCAATTTTATGTATGTCATGGTGATAGTCAATTTTCATGATCAAGCAGAGATCCTTGACCATGGACGCAAACAGTGTATATAAATTTACTCAGTCCACAATAATGTCTTAATTTTTTTCTTCCCCCAGCCACTTTAATTTCTTCCAATTTTTACTCCCTTCATTTTGTGCTCTTCTTTAAATTATGAATTTGTAGCCTGCACAGGCAACAAAAGACTGTTAGCACGGAAAGCTTTCTGAGGGAGGTTGATTGGAATTTGGCAAGTTCCTTTCTCTAGTCCCTTCTGTATATCAAATGAGTTAATGGAAACAGTTTATGAATAGTCTGTTCCCCTCTGTCTAGAAACCTCTAAGTAGGAGTCTGGTGCAAAGATAAGCTGATTATATTAACAGGCTTCAAGCTTATCTCCCTTTGTGGCTGGTTTTGCAGTGCACCAGAGTGCTCTCTCAGCTGCTATTCTTGCTGATGGTCCCAACTGCTATACAGTCATAAACTGACCTGAGGGCCAGATGCATACATCAGGCAACCAGGAGATTGACAGGCATTATTTAAGAGCTTTTCAAATGCTGATGTAATCAGAAAAGCTTTTCAGGCATGCTTGCTAAGTTGTTTAATGTTTTCACTCTGCGTAGTTTTACCCCCTGGATAAAGGCCAGTCAGAGATAGAGAAGTGTTGATGCATATGCCAGCTTTTTCATTGTCTTCCAGCTGTGAACAGCACCCCCAGCAGCTGGAGCCTGGACAGTGCTAAGGAAGCCAGAAACACATCAGAAAGTGGAAAGCTTATATCTCCTCCGGTACCACCAAGACCTGCACAGACTGGTGAGTAAATGGACATTTCAGGCTAAGCTCCAGTAAGGAAATTATTTACTTGGGGGCTTAGATTCTTTCCACTCTGATTAATATTTAACTTCATGGACAGGTTAATTTATTATTTGATTACTTACATAGAAGCCTGTAGTACTGCCTCTGCAGGTACTTTCATCTCATTAATGTTCTCTGTAATATTCTGTTTCCAATACTCTGCCCCTTCACTAAATGACTGAGTAGCTTCAGGCAGCTCATGCTACTACTAGGGGGAATGATCAAATTTAATCTTTTGATCTTAAGATAATTGGAGGTTAGCAGTCAGAAATTATCATTAATCACAAAGAATTTTACTGGCCAGAAAAAGCACAGCAGTCATGGAAGTACGTGAGTTCTGTTACAATAACCAATTTGCCTTTCAAAAGATTAATTTCCATGGAAAGGAAAGGCTGCTTAAGTGATACTATAAATGTAGTCATTGTCAAGGGAGTGAAAATGCTTTTTGAGTTTTAGGCTTATGCCTCATAGTATGTCCAGGTATGTTTACAGTGTATTTACAGGTATATATTTTCTAAAGGTACATTATATATTGTCTTTTTCCTTATTTGATATGCAAATACTTCATATATTTCCTAAGAACAAGAAGAAGAGGGGAAGAGTTATTATATTGACTTACTTTGAATTCTGTTCTTGTTTGATAAGATATAAACCAATTTAGTGATACAAAATTTGCCAGAGAAGATTGATGCAGAAATTCCTTATACTTCATTAGTTGTACTGCAACATAATCCTGACAACAAAGTAAAGAAACAAAATTTCTAAAACTGTTTGCTGCCATTGGGCAAATACCTAGAGGGAATCAGATATAATGTTTGTGCATCGAATGAGCTTCTATCTACTTAAAAGGATTTCTTAGTGAAAATTGTAATTCCAAGAATGCACTGAAATCTTTCTGACTTTGCAGCATCACCAGCAAGACACATAGCCTCTGTTTCCCCTTCTCCTGCTGGCAGATCACCAATGAAGGTACCGTCTTACTGCAGTGAATTGTCTTTGTGGGACAGGTTGTATGTGTTGTGGGGTATATAAAATAATCCCAAATAATGTATATTAAATATGTACATTTTTTGTTTTATTATCGTATGTCAGTACAAAAAACATTCATAAGAGTAAGCAGAGATACACATCTCCTGAGGAGGAGGAAAGTGGCACCCCAAAATGACTCTTTTTTCCCCTTGAGATCCCTAATCACAAGTCCTCAGAGGTTCTCCTGTTTGTCATCCTGTGAGTCTGTAACGTTTCCACTTGTGACTGTGCAGTGGTTGAGGTTCAACACAGAGCAGTTGTGCTGGCCATCAGTGCCTCGTAGTCCTACTATCATAGTATAGCTGCTGAAGAGACCACCAATCCAACAGTTCATATTAACTGCTTACTAGGAAGCTCTTCAGAACATTAGGGGCTTTGAGGCCCCCAGCATAAGAAGAACATGGACCTGTTGAAGCAAGGTCAGAGGAGGGCCATGAAGATGAGTGGAGGGATGGAGCACCTCTCCCACAGCACCTCTGGGAGGCTCTTAAGAGAGTTGGGCTTCTTCAGCCTGAGAAAGAGAAGGCTCCAGGGAGACCTTAGAGGAGCTTTCCAGTGCCTAAAGGGGAGCTACAAGAAATCTGGAGAGGGGCTTTTTTACAAGGGTATGTAGTGACAGGACAAGATGTAATGGCTTTAAACTGAAAGAAGATAGACTAGATATAAGGAAGAAATTTTTTACTGTGAGAGTGGTGAGGCACTTCAACAAGTTGCCTGAGAAACCAAGAATGCCCCATCTCTGGCAGTGTTCAAGGTCAGGTTGGATGGGGCTTTGAGCAACCTAGTCTAATGGAAGGTGTTCCTGCCCATGGCAGGGGAGTTGGAACTGTATGATCTTTAAGGTCTCTTCCAACTCAAACCATTCTATGATTACGTCTTGTGCAAAAGGTGAGCAGCTTTTTCTCTTTTCCTGGATGGACTCAGTACTGATGATTCTTAGGGACGTTTGAAGATTGTCCTAACATTTTCTTCTAAAGGCCCACACAGAATTGAAGCACTCTGCAGCCAAAGTCTGGATTGCCACCTGGAAGAGGAACACTGGCCCACAGTACTTCTGAGGGATCCTGGATCTCACTTTGAGCATCCATAAATTTCCAGACTGTTTGGTGTCTACTACTGGTAGAAGCAGTCTGCGCTGCTGTCAGGAGCCAAGTGCTTATCCTGGCTCCTAAATTGAACGGGCCAGGGTTTACACATATTTGCTCTTGTTCTGAATGGCAAAAGCAAAGGTCCTAAATCTTATCTATGGTTACTTAATCCAGTGTCAGGAGTTCTTGGAACTTCCACCAATTACATCATTTATTTGAAGACCTTGATCTTGTTCATGTGTGGGGTAGGAGCGCAGCTGCAGCCCCCTCACATGCAGAGGAATGGAACCTGAAACAAGTAGTTAAACAGACTTGCAGTGTCTGAAATGGCTTCAGAATGTATTGAGCTTCAAATTAAACTTGCTTTGCTTTTCCCTAGCCATATGCAGGGCTCAGTTTCTGGCCTTTGTTCCAACTGTTATGTGCTGCCAGATAAGGCCATCTTAGTACAAAGCCCACTGATGTAAATGAAGATTTTTTTCCATTGCTTTCAGTGCACGGTCGATCCATTCCTAGTTGGATAACTAAAATTATCTCAACAGCATAAAGTCAGTGCAGCCAGCTCTATACGCCCCTTCTCACTCCTTTTCCTCCCCTCCCCACCTTTGTTGCATGGCTCACACTTTCACCACAAGCTGAGCAGCTGAATGCCAACTAGTCTAACAAGAATTGGGTGAGAAATTTGCCTTTAATGTGGTTTCTCCATCGCTTCTATAGTCTGTGCTTGAGGCTGTTAAGTCTAGATTGTCTCAGATGGCTCCAGTCAAAATTGGATAAGTTGCAAAAACTTTTTAGTTGCTGAGTGTGGCCTAACCTTTTACAGTTTTCAGTTGAAGCTGCTTCACTAGAATGGAACTGCTCAATGTTTTTGATAGGGATATACTATCCCTGCCTTTTACTCTTTGTCAGCACTGTTGTCACTTGGGTCCTCAGCTCTCTGTTCCCCACCGTTCCCTCCAGACCTGTGAGGCTGCTGGTGCAGCCATTTGCAGCTGTTGCCCTGTACTGGACCTCGTTTTGTGCAAGTGGCATGGTGTGCCCAGGCAATGCCTGGTTGATGGGGGAAAGGAAGGGTGGAACAGCTGTGGTTTAAAATGCTGTCTGCAGCAGCAGCAGTAATGCTTCACCTTCTGCCTTCCTGCTGCTGTGCCTGGATGGGCTGGCGCCCAGCTTGGCATCTGCTCTGCACTTCACATCCAACACTGGTATAATGACACAGTCGTAAATGATGCCACGGTGTAAATGCACTTTTCATTGCATGACGGTGCACTGAAACTGAGAGGAAAAGCTTTGAAAATGAATTTGGAACTTAATAGACTGAAGTAGGCACAGTGGCTGAGATGCATGTCCTGTGCTTTGGCGTTAGGGGGCAGGACACCACCAAGTATGCCAGGTGCCGGGTTCAGCATTTCACTGCAAGCTGGGAAAATCAAGTGTTCATTTTAAAGGCTTCCAGATTTTTCTGAGGTATTTTGATAGTAAGATAACATTTAAACACAGGTTTTTACTTCCACTTACATGAATTACTTGCATGAGCACTGTTTGAGGTGTACCTGGGCACCTGGAAGTGAGCTTTTTATTTGTTTCTTACTGGATCTTAAATATACGCTTGCATCCCTGTAATTATCAAGCCCCAGAATCCATGTGCTGTATCTCTGTATGTTTTCAGTCTCAGCACAGAAACACTCTCCCTCATTTGCTCCAGGTAAATTATTCTTCTGCCCTTTCTTTCAAGCAGGGGTCTGTGCAATCGTTCACACCATCTCCAGTAGAGTATCATTCCTCGGGGCTCATATCCAACTCCCCGGTGCTGTCGGGGAGTTACAGCAGCGGCATCTCTTCACTGAGCCGATGTAGCACATCAGAGACATCAGGCTTTGAAAGCCAAGGCAGCGAACCCGCAGTGACTGTCTCAAGCTACAGCGTCCCTGAAGAGCCTGTGAGAAAAGAAAGTAAAACCCCACCGCCTTACAGCGTGTACGAGCGGACTCTGAAGCGCCCTGTTCCTCTACCTCACAGCCTCTCCATCCCGCCCGCCACAGACCCCCCGGCACTGCCGCCCAAGCCACAGCTCGTCCGGACAAACAACCTAGAAAACAGCAACAGGAGGACTGAGCAGGTTCCCCGGCCCAGGCCTCTGCCCCGCAAGGTCTCTCAGCTATGAGAAGCCACTTTTGTATTTAATTGCAACCAATCCTTTCCCATTTAAGAAATAATATTTTTTAAAGATGGTAAAATACATTTAGTTAGGCACTTTAATATTTCACCCACCTTTTTGTTTGAGCAATTTTGAAACGCTTATTAATATTGTGTTGCACATTTGAAATGAAATTACTAATTTAGGTTGCCAGCTGTTATAGGAAGCATGAACGAGAGGATTTTTTTTTTTTAATTTGGTGGTGAATACTGATAAATGCTTTTTTTGTGCTTTATTTTTATTTAAAGAATTAAATCAAAAACCCTACAACTCTCATCTGAGTTAGCCGAATGCTTCGTACAAAATGCAGAATATACTGACTGAACCTATACTACTAGAGATAACTGCACACTTTCTAGCAAAGTAGTCTGTAGACTAGGATGTTTCTGCAAGTAGACTGAAAGTTGTTTCTCTTACCCGATGAACAGTTTGGTCATTTCAAGTGTCTGTAGAAATATGGAGATAAAATGCAAGTTATACTGCAGAGAACTGTTGTAAGAATGTGGTTTGGAATTTCTGAAACATGCACTTGGCTTATGTTCTTTTTAAAATGGAAAAATACCTGCATTTCATTCAGCGTACAGCACTATTCTGGTGAATCCTGATGAGGTTTGGTGCCATTAGTGTATTATTGTATCTGATGCATCCTTTTCTTTTTGAGGTGCAGTTTACTTTTATTCTTCCAGTTAATGTTTTGATGTTGTTTTGGTTTGGGTTTTTTTAAGCTAGCAGTTTGCTAGTGGAGGCTCTCTGCTGGTTATTGAAAGTTCACCCTAAAATACAATCTGTGTATGGAACAGGTACAAATTAATTGTTCATTTAACTTGCGTACAAGAATCAGTACTGAGTAGTAACAAAGCAATACTTTAAGCAAACAGATTTTCAGAAATAGAAATATTGATCAATAAATTGCAAAAGCTAATTGCAAAGGTCATTAATAATTCTGTAAAAACCTAGGAAGAATTCTGAACAGCTATTTGGATGTATGCATACTGATGGAGCCAGGGTTTGGATATACTTTTTAGCTTGAGTCTATCACCATCATCTATATTTTAGGAGGATGGTGTTCGGCCTTAAGTTGTATTTTAGTGACTGGCTTCTGAAGAGCTCTGGAAAGTTAATGCCAAGCCGTAGGAATGTGGAAGGAAAAAAAAAAGCACCTTCTGTATGTATTTTTTGTATCCTCTTTCTTTACTGACTGTTTAAATGTGCTTGGGATCAGATGTGTGAACTGTGTTTTAAATCAGCTGTTAAAAATATTCTCCCTCTTTTGTTGGGAAGCTCATGTTGATTTTAGCTGTGTTTGATTTGTTGATAGTTTAACTGGAAGAAAGTGACCACTTTTTATATTCTCTCAATTAAACCTGCAGCAGTTACAAGCTGCTGACGGTAGTTATAGAGGTTTTCTATAATAAATGTTCAAGTATTTTTGTACATAATTGGTAAATTTTAATAAGGAGTGTACCATTATGTGAAAAAGAAGCAAACAGTTGTGTATGCAGTAAGATTGTTATAATTATGCCAAATACTTTATGTATGGAAAAAGAATATTTGTAAATATGTGCTTTTAACAATAATTCTGCCATATTGACTTTACAATTTTGAATGTCAGAAAAAATTAATATATGTTAAAATATTTATGTTTTAGTGAAAGTATTCATAACTTGAAAAGGAACATACACATTTTAGCTTTGTATCTTGCTGATTTTAAAGTCTGAAATTCTTTGAACTAGCTCTTGCTTTCTACTATAACATTTTTGTGTCTGTAACCACATCATAAAAGGTGTAGAAAGCTCTGTATTTACGCTGATATAAAGAAGTAATGCCTGAGATTTAAATAAGGTGTCACAAGTAGGATAACAAAGCTGCTTTATTTTTTTTTCACCCATGTAGTTTAATAGGTTCTGTTGACTAGTGCTTGAGCACAGTATGAGTCAGTGTTATTTGCTCGTGAAGCCATCATTTTTTCTTTCGGGCAGTGAGCAGAGTTGATGACTTTATACCATTTGTGTGCATTACTGAAGTCAGCTTTGCAGCAAAATGTTTCACAAAGTTTCTGTTTACCTAGGCACTCATATTGGTTGCTGCATAATGTTAATATGGTCTTTACAGTACAACTTGTTTTCTACAGAATGAGAGATTACAATTCAGTTTGTCATGGAATTAAAGTTCTGACTCCTTGTCTTGCTAAATCTGGTTTTCTTTCTGTTAAAAATCTCCAGATGGATCTAGTTTTCTCCCTGTTTGGATCCATATTTGCTTTGTGAGACAATGTGGGAAGTACTGACCTGCTCTTCTGAACAAGTGAAGAATGTAAAATTTACTAGGAGAGTTCACCGTAAATTAACCTGCATGAGCACTCCGTTTTTATAACCATGACATCAGGAATCCTCTGAATGATAGCAGGTGGTGTGAAATTGACAGCATACTTTAAAACTGAGCTTGACACATTTTCTGCTTAGCCAGTTTTGACAAATTGATTCTGTAGATCAGCTTTTCAACCTGATTACCTATAAAAAATGTAGTATGAAATTTTGTCATGTATGTTGCAGCACCCAGTGCTTGAAATCCTAAACACCTAATGTAAATAAAGTTCTTGTTTGAATTTTATGCATTACTCATAAATGTAGTTTTATCACTTTGTGGGTGACAGTGAGTAATTCAGAAGCTCGTATAGGAGGACCTCTGAGAACAAATTGCTGTTACTACTCAATACCTTGAATATTAGTCAACATCGGTGTAGGTGAGATGATCTTGTATTCAAATGCTGCATTGGAGATGGTGGTACCTCTGGGGTGCCACAGAAGCAGCTGCTAACTGGGCTGGCTGGCTCTGAAATGGTACAATTTAGACCAGTTCTCATGATGGGCTAATACCTTTGTTGTGTGAGTGAACTCAATTATTATGATGTCTCAAGTCAGATCGAGGCCGAAAGCCTGTGTCCTGAAAGATGCACAGAACTAAAGTTACCCCTTGCTAGTAAAGGTTTTATGGCAGTGTATATGTAGCCCTGTCCACATGGAACAGGGTGTAGCTATGTGTAAACCTTCCCTTCTGTATGAAAGCAAGACTTTTCCCTCCTGCCTAACCACTCTTGTTCACAAACTGTCCAACAGCGCCTGCAAAAAGCAGTGACTGAGCAAAAAGATATCAATTGTCAGGAGTCAATGCCTGAGGTATAAATAGTTAAAAGCATCTTGTTTTGAGTGCAGTCGTGATCAGCAAGGCATGTGGCAGCACTGTATCAGTAACCCCAGGTGCTGACAGGCACAGCTCTGTGCTCCAGAGCTCTGCTAGTAGCTGGGTTTCCTACAGCACTGATGATCCAGGTAGACCCTTGACATCTGCTTGCTGGTGGGCAAAGCCCCATCTGCTGGGACAGTGTGAAAGGATGTTCAGCACAGGAGCCCCTGCAATTCTGACCATGAAACAGATTCTGTAGGAGAAAGACCTTTACATATTAATTGAATTTGTCTTTACCTTTTCCTTGTCATTTTAATTCAGCTTTTGACATATATTTCATATAGTGAACTAGGATGATCAGTTACTTTGGGATAACATTAGCAAAAACATCTTGTGATTTAAATGGCTATAGTGTACAAGCCTCAGGAATATGAAAGGTTTGGAGCTGCATACCTCATTTGTGCACTAAGCATCAGGGTGGTGTGACTCTTCCTGAGGGGTAAATTAAGGCTGCTGAAGGAAGAACAATAAATACATTTTTAAGATTGGATTGTTCAGTAAGAAACTCGGTGTGCTTGTAATGATGGGCTGCTGGCTCTGCAGGCTTCAGCGGGGACAGAGCCTGTGACACAAGCCTCCCAGGCATGGCTGGGCAGGTGTACCCAGGTCAGAACTTGTGTTAAGGATACAGTTCATGGCTTCTCTGTAATTGGCTAATGCTAAGTTTGTATTTATTTCAGGAAGGCTGTTTTAGAAGAAGGGAAAAGAAAGTGAACATTTGGAAGAATAAAAGGGGAAGGTGGGGGGGGGGTGTAAAATAAAACTTGGGCAAAGCCCTTGATGGCTGGGTAATTAATCCAAGTGTGTTTTCACATTTCACCTTTTCAGCCAGGAAAAAATAACAGTGGGAAAAATTAAGATGTTAGCTAAAACAAGCATCAAATGTATTTCGAATGCTATTGTAGCATTATTGTAGCTTAACTGCTGGTTGAGCTGAAGGAGGCAGAAGGAAAGCTGGAAATCTTGACAAAATATGGGGGGGGGGGGAAAACCCAAACAACACAACAACTGTGCAATTGCAGCTGGAGAGCTGCAATATTCTCCTGAATACATGGGAGAAACGTCTCTGCAGATTCCAAGGTCAGTGAAGAAGGAGGGGAGGAGGTGTTCCAGGCAACAGAGCAGAGATTCCCCTGCAACCCATGGTGCAGCCCATAGAGGTCCATGGTGGAGCAGATATACAGCTACAGCCCAAGGAGGATCCCATGCTGGTACAGGGGCATGCCCAAAGAAGCTGTGATCCTGTGGGAAGCCCTCGATGGAGCAGGCTCCTGACAGGATCTGTGGTCCCATGGAGAGAGAAGCTGATGCCAGAGCAGGTTTGCTGGCAGGATTTGTGACCCTGCGGAGGACCCAGGCTGGAGCTGCCTGCTCCTGAGGGACTGCTCCCTATGGAAAGGACCCATGCTGGAGCAGTTTGCAAAGAACTGCAGTCTGTTGGAAGGAATCATGTTGGAGAAGTTCATGAAGAACTGATGCCAGAGGACTGATTCCCATGGGAGGGACACCTGCAATTTGATCCTCAAGATGCTCCTTGTTTTATACATGAGGACATCTTCTCCTATTGATCGTGGAGAGGAAGAAGCTTTCAGTGCATTTTCACAGTGTATTTATTGACTGTATTGGGCACAGATCAAAGGAGAGAAGCAGAGAAATACTTGCTTCCTTGGTCTGCATTAGGTACCATGCTAGCTCTGCCCTGCTGATGCTGAGGTGAAACTGGGGGTGTGTTGGGGACCTGTGATGATGAAAATTGGGCTTTAGATATACCCATAATTAGGCAGCAACTGAGTGGAAGTGCTCAGCATTCCCATTTTAGACTTCAGCATCTACATTCTTCCTGAGTCCCTTTCTGGATCTGGCTTTGAGCTCTGAAACTGAGAGCACATTTAAATGGCATCCAGTGACTGAAGTGTCTAATTCTTTGGTATTGGTGGGTCTTGGGGATCAAATTTCAGCATCAGTGTCTAAAGGTCAAATAGATCATTTTAGAGGGCAGTATCTTCTGAGTATCTTTCCGATGTTAACAGAGACTGAACTTAGGTCATCTTTGTTCAGTTACGATTGAACATATCCCAAGTTCCCATAATAAAGCATGGAAACCTTGATAATATGAACCCTGACAAAAGGAAGAAGGCATGTGAAAGTTATAGCCAAAGCTGGAAACAGTAATGAGAAATAGCAGCAAGTTCCTATACTGAGAGTAGCTCGCCTTTCAAATACATTTGATGACTGACTAGCAGTTCAGCTGCAAAACCTGCTGGTGTGAGTTTGTTGGGGGGTGAGTTACCAATAGAAGCAAATGCCTTGTGTGCCCATGCAGGGTGGTTTTGAAATGTTTCAATGGAAATGCAGCTGTATTGTGGCAATTGCTATCCAAATGGTATAACTTTTCAATCTCACTGCTACTGGGGAAGCTCTTGGTGACCAGAAGCAAACAACTGTCTGTTTTTATATTGGAAAGACATGAGCAGAGGCAGGGAACATCTCTTGCATTCTGCCTTTGGTGAGGTCAGCTCTAATGGCTCCTTACACACACAAAAAGCCTTGACTCTGCAAGGATGAAGGCTGGGAGGCTTGCAACCCATTTCAAACAAGACACCGTGGTATGAGGTTGTCCACTGCTCTGCCTTTTGAAAAGACATTGAACCCATTGAGCCACCAGCTCCCTAAGAGCTGAGCTTATGAATCTTTGCTTTTCCCATGCCCATGTTAAACCTGTCTAATCATCTCAACTACACTTGCAAGTAGACAGACCCCCTCTTCCCACTCTTCTCAGTGCCTTGTCATGCCTTGCTGAGGCTACACTGCTGTGATTATTCCGTGCTGTTTTAAGCTAGGACAGTTGGCTGATAGACTTTCATTTTCAGGGCTAAGGTCTTAAGTTCACAAAAGCAACCTTCACTAGAACCTCAGCTTCCATTCTTCATCCCTTCTCCCTTGCAATAATGTTCCAGTCCCATGTGAATAGATTAATCTTTACTTAAATTTTTCTGCACATACATGGCAAAATAACTATTTAGAAATAAGCTATTACATGTGTTACAAAGCATTCAATGGACAAATGCAAAAAATTGAATCACGATGTAACAACAAATCAAAGGAGCAGTAGTTAATAAAAGCATATGCATTTGCTTGTGAATGTTCTTAGACCATTGTAAAACATCACATAATTACATATAGTGTTTTCCATTCATCATTTCTAAATCATGACTAAAGTATTTATAAACTTTACCATAAAGTATTACTGAAGTTCTTATGACAGCCATTATATAATATATTGAATGTCAAGAAGCATAAAATACCACCAGAAAACAGAGGGATGTTTTTGCATCAGAATTCCTCTATTCCTCACAGATCCATTACTCATCTCCACTAGATTAGTCACACTATTCATATGAGCTGAGGGCCATTGAGAAAACAAGTTCAAGTAACTGAACATAACTTTAAAATAGTAAATAAAAATACTTACATTGACTTTCATAGTGTTCAAAGGACTCCAGACAGATAGAGTAAAAATGGTCCACTGTGTGCTTTTCCTACTAGGTTTTTCCTATTTCTTGATCCTAGAAACTTCCTCTCTGTGATTAATACATTCCCTCTCCTGTTCCCAAGGACAAGTTCCACCCTTTAAACTATCTACTTCAGCTAAAATTTGAAATATGGTTTGCAGTTTATATTAGCAGAAGCAAAAGTTTGGTCATGAAAGTTTGGGGATGATAATTAATAGCAATTATTTAAATTTTATGAAAACGCTTTCAGAAAATTCATCATATTGAGATCCAGCTGGAAAAAAGGAATGAAGTTTGCCTTAACAAAATAACCTTATTCTCCAAAAAAAAAAAAAAAAGAAATTAAAAACCCAACCCAAGAACATGAGCATTCAGTGTTTTTAACTTCAACATATTTCTTGCAAATGTCATCCATTTGGATCAGTCCATCAACTCTGACAGCTCCCGCAGTGTTTCATGCCTGTGTTATCACTGTATGTTATGTAAAGTCACAGTATATTGTGTACGCCATGTACGCTGCTCTGCCTTGTGTAAAGAAAATAAATAAATAAATTTACTAGTTCTAAGGAAAACCTCAAACAGCACAGCCTTATTTCATATTTAAACAGCAGGTATTTTTCTGAATGGTTAGCTCAAGCTGCTTTTGACAAACTAAAAATGCTATCTGAGTAACGAGAGAGCGCATTGAGCTTCCCTTCCCTCCACTCTGATTAGAAATGGGATCCACACCCCAGCTGGATATTTCCAGTTCATGCCCAGTAGAAATAATTTTCTGTCTTATTGCCAAACCTTGTCCCATGTGGCCAGCAAAGGTTGGACAATAGCAGTAACACAGCTTCAAGTAAAGAGCTGAAAATGATCCCCTGCAACCAGAGGCCTCAGTTCTGCATAGTTTAATAATTCTAGCACCATGATTTAACTTCCTTTTTTCCTTTCAAGTCTGCAGTGCAAATTAATCGTATTGTCAATGCTTACGTTTCTTACCTCACTTATTTGCAGGGACATGTTCAAGTGGCATACTAGAAGGTTGATCCTACGGTCTATACTTAACTAGTAATCCTCATGCACACTAGTAACCCCATTGAATATCAATATATGATTGCCGTGCCAGGGAAAGTTAAACAAATCCTGAGGAATCTGTTTTATTAGCATTTATAGGATTTGTGTGTGTGAGCGTGTGTGTGTATACATCCACACTTGGGAACAGTAGTTACAGGAAAAAAAAATACAAGGGATTCCTCTGGGAACGATAAGAGCTGCTAGTTCTTGAGCTCATACCAATGCTGATGTTGCAGCCTGTAAATGTTAAAATATCTGATGATATTTTCTTTCCTGAGGAACTTGGTGGTATTTCTCACAGTTAATACGTTAGCTAAGTACATCAGACAAAAGTTATGACCTGCACTGTGCTTGGCCCCACAGCCCTGTTCTCCCCAGCCTGGACCCATCTACCACTGCGTGTATTATATGAACACATGAGACAGAAACACAGGAAACCACACAAATGTGGGAGACCAAACCCACAGCCCTGCAAAGGTTCTTGTCCAAAGAGTGGACCAGCTGGTACCGGGACCACTTCCACAGACACGAGTGGATGCCCAGCCCTGACCTGCTGCCTGGCTGGGCCCTTCTTCCCTACCAGCATCCCTGCCAAAACACACGGAGATCTGCAAACATTGACTGAAGCGCCCCCGGAATCAACACACATACACCCTCCACGCTGTTACCGGCTGGAGCAGCCGCCGCCAGAGAGGGGACGGGGAAAGAAGTGTGGGGTAGTAGTGGGATGCCCACCCCACCGCTCACCGGGGGGATCCTGAGTGTGCCGGGACCCCCTCCCTCAGCGGGAAGCTTCTTGCCTTCAAGATTACCCCTCCCCCCCGAAAAAAGGCTTTAACCCCCCCTCCTTTTGAGCTTCTTCCTCAGCGCCTGCCCCGGCATCTCCCCTCCTCATGCTGGATACGCGTGTGCTGAGCGCCCGCCGGACCCGCGTAACACCCCACACGCAGCGGCATACACAGATGCGCACACAGACACACAGAGACACGCACACACGCGAGCCTTGGGGCGCGCAAGAGCTTGGCCGAGCTGCGCAAGCCCCTGTGCCTCCCTGCTCATTGCGTGACCGGCAGAAAAGGAGCTGCTGGTAGAGCTTGTTTGCAGGGGCTGGAGGTTGGTTTTATCCGCACGTTTTCGTCTTTATTTTCATTTTTAGTTGAAACCTTCGGGGGAGGCAAAAAAAAAAAAAAAAAAAAAAAAAAAGGACAAAAGGTGAAATATTCTCCTGCAATACAGCTCACCTGGGAAAGAAACGCTCGCCTTCGAGTTCCCACCCGGAGCAGTTTCCCCGTTTCGAATCACTAGAAAATGTTGTTCAATAACAACCCTTTTGTGTGTGTGTGTGCTCCCGATTTATGATTCAATAGCGTATCAGCGAAAATATGATCTGTATATTTAAGTAATGAATTGTTTTATTTCTTCTCCTTCTTTCTTTTCCTCCCTGGAGGGGAGTTTCTTGTTAAACGGACGGAGGGAAGCCAGTTCCCGAAGGTATCTGCAGCCACCTTAGTCTCTCCGAGTTAAATATTGCGAATGCACCTCTATAGGTTCGGGCCACCCTCGTACCAACCGCTACTTTTCTTTTCCTGTCGGAATTACGTTGCAAACATTCTCAAAGCTGCCCTTTCTCCAAATCACCGTCGTTTGTTAGGAACATAACGTGCTCCCCTCTCTCTTGCCTTTGAGCCAATTTCTCGTCCCTATATGCGATTCAGAGGACACAGAAATGTCCCGTACAGTCTCTTTCTCGGGTTAGCTATTGAGGAGCTTCTTGTATCAGACCCACTAAGACCTGCTTGAAATACAGCTACTTTTCAGCATATATATATTATATATTTTCCCCCGTATATTTGTCATTACCTCTGCTAATGAGTCCAGTTTCGGCGATGAGCGGAGGTTGCATTGACTTTTGAGGATTTCCCTGAAAGGTTGCAGTTTCTTTTCGACTGATGGGGGGGGGGGGGGTCGAGATAAATTTTGGTTTTTTTTGCTTGGCGAAAATTCCCAGTCGGAGAATAATTCAGTAAAAAAAATAATAAAAAAATAAATTAAAAAGAAATAGAAAAGGAAAAATAAAAAAATAAAGAAAAAGAAAATTATAGCGGCGGGTTTAATCGCAGCCTACATCTGCCGTCCCCAAAGCAGAAAGTGACCCCATGCGACCGCTGACCTTGCGGGAGGGCTGCTCGGCTGCTCCTGTTTTGCGTGCGAAAAGGGCAGTGCAGAAAGGTAAAAACCGGGTCACATCGCCTGGGCTCCCTTGTGCAATCGTTTTTCTCAAGCTTTCCTTGACATGGAAGCCAGCTTTAGCTCAAACCCACCCGGGACGGCAGGGCAGAGATCCTTTTCGCTGTCCCTTCGGGCACGCCAGCCGAGGACGGGCGAGGTACCGGGTACCTGCGCTGGGAGCACGGCGGATTTGGGAAGGGACAGTACAAGAGCCTGGTCGGGCAGGCCCGGGAACCTCTCGGGGCGCCTGTCCCCACTCTTTGCCCCACGTTTCAAGTGGCAAATGCTTGGAGGGGTGCCCCAGCCTCTCTCTCTCCACCCCCAAGAACCAGTGCGGCAACCGGCCTCCCCTGGCAGCGCGTCCCAGAGGGACGGCCCGGGAGGGGAGAACAGGGGTAGCGGCGCTGGCGCGGGGGGCTACGCAAGCCCCCTCACGGAGACGGGGCCTCTGCCGGCAGCGGGGAGGTTAAAGAGCGTGGCCTTTCTCTCGACAACGCCGGGCCGGGCCCTTTCTGGTGTAATAGGATAATTACAGAGGGGCGGGCGAGCTTGAGCAAACACACTCGCCCGCCAGCCAGGCCTCTAGCAGGGATTAATATTAAGGACCAGTGCATTGTGTTTTGCAAACGGGCGACCCCATCCTCTTCTCGGGGCCCTCCCCGTGCCTGCGGCTGTGGAGCCGCGTCCCGCAGGGCTCTGCCCTCCGCTCTGCCAGATCCCTCCCTTTCTTCGCACCGAGGGTTTCCTCCTCACTGCTGCAGCCCAGCTCCCCCCAGGGGGCACTGGGTAAGGCCGGTTCCCCATGGAAGTGGGTCTATGTACGTGCGTGTCCCGACGGTCGTGCCCTCCGCAGCATCACGACGGTACCCTCGGAGCGCGAAGGGCTCCCATCGGGTAGGAGCCGTGTCAAAGCGTGGCCGGGCACAACGCTGACCTGGCCGGGGTTAGTCCTGTCTCTGGCTGGGAGGGTTGGCCCGGGCGCCGCTCATGTTGTAGCGGCCGCTGTGACAATCCCTGCAAAGGTGCCCCCAAGCCCCGCGGTTACAGGCCCGTGGACCCCGTGCAGCAAAGCCCGGGCCCTCAGGGATTTTCTTCACCTTCCCCCGAAGAGCCGATCCGCTGTTAAGCCGTGGTCACCAGCGGTCTCCCGGGCAGCAGAGTGTCAAGTCAGGGGCTGGTGAGCGACGGCCGCAGGTACGGCACAGGGAGGGGGTCTGCGGGGCAGCGGGGATCCGGAGTTCGGCCCCTCGCTTTCCTCTCACCGCACTTAGAAATGTGAGGAGGCACGCGTAAATATATATATGTGTGTGCTTTTGTAAATGTACTTATTTGCGTACATGCATATATACATACATATACACTCGTGTAATATACATGCAGTATATATATATAATGTTCATATATAGTATAATTGTGTGCTATATATGAATATGCATGTGTATATATGATGCACACACACATAGGTATGTGTGTCCAGGTATATTTTGCCCCTTCTATCCAGAGCGAGAGAAGCAAGGGGAGAGAGCTCAGATGACTTAATGGTGGTTCAATGGGTCTGGTGATGGAGGACCCACTCGGGTCACGGCCCCACGCATGCCCCGGCCCCCGACGGCAGCCGGGTGCCTGGTGGGGGGATACCAGGGCCCCCCCAGCGCCGCGGGGTCACGGCCGGTGCACCAAGCGCCTACGTGAGAGACGGCAGGTTACGGGGAAAGGGACAGCGGGTCTCCGCCGGCTCTTCACGGCTGCGGAGGGAGGTCGGGGGGAGCGGGCTGGGGCTGCGGCAGGAAAAACGGCCTCCGCCCCC
>JAOEHY010008392.1:0-20508 GCA_025447955.1 Psilopsiagon aurifrons | reverse complement strand
CCCCCCCCCCCCCCCCCCTTCTGTGAAATTTTCCCTGAAGCTCAGAAGGAAGCAACTCCAGAACACCAGCAGGACTACAGGATGGTTTAGAGAGCCACAGGCTTCTGCAGCAGCAGCCAGACCTCAGCAAACATCCTAAGCACATGTCTGTGCTTAGGCCACCACCTCCCAATGACTGCATCCTATCTAGAAACCAAACAGTGGAGTAAAAGATAAATACAGAGAAACCGCTATACTGCTCATGCCCTAGAGCTGTCACCATGCTGACATTCAGACATTAACTTCAGCAGTTGCATGGTATTCTTCGGGACTATTTACACCTGGCCAAGCCAATATATCTGTTATACAGGTATTTAAATCTGAGCTAGCTGTCCTATGCTCTCTTTATAGTCAAAGGAGAGAAAGCAGCAGTTCTGCGGCATGATTCATCTCCTCCTAAGGCAGGTGTCCAAAATAGGTCAGATGAATCACACCCCAAAAGCATCTGTTTCTTTCCACTGACAGCAAAGGGGCCAACACCAAGCTCAAATAAAAAGTTATCTCATAGAAGACTTCTGAAGTTCAGGCAGCTGAGCTCCACCCATGACCTACAAACTGGTTGAGATGCCAGGACTTGACCTTGCCAGGTGTAGCCCTGATGGGAAAAAAAAGTCTTTTCTCCCCTCACCCTCAAACCCATTTCCAAAAGCACATGTCCATCTTTTTCACACAGGAGCTGTTTTCCTATTTCCTTCATTCAGGGGCTCATGTCACCTTGAGATTCACAGCATGCCCTCCTAGCAACACTCCTCTAAGTGCTCTCTCCACTTCCTTAGACACTTCCCCTCCTCTGCAGCCTTCTCCTGAGTGCATTTATCCCTTGCAGCTGCATTTCATCATCCCATCTGCTGCCTTGCCAGTGATGGCATTAACCATTCCTCTGCTTGAAACATCTTGTAAATTCTAGCCTACGCCACAAGTTCAGATACTTTTATTAATATTTATTCATACTGTGCAGGCTGAGGAGCACATAAGCATGTTAGCTGATTGCCTTTGAAGGAAACAATTTGGAGAAGCAATGAAATAATGTAAAAATCAAAGTCTTCTAGGCCTTTTGAAATAAGATCAAAATTGTGGTTTTCCCCCCAGAAAGTATTGTACAGTATTCCAGCATCTTGGATTGTAGCAACGAAAATAATGCAGCAACATACTAATGGTGATACTATCATCCAACCATAATAAAAAAAGCATGCAAATATGCAGAAGCAAGCTGCGTGAATGAAGAAACAGCACATTTTTTTTTCCTTCCATGTGGAACTACAGTCTATACATTTCAGGAAAAAGAAAACTGTGTTTCGCACAAGTTATAGGTTACATTAACATGCATCAACACAAAATAGCAGCAGCAGTACAGACAACTCCACAAAAAAAGAGACAAAGAGAGTGTCTCATGAATTCTTAATTCATTAAGGAATGAATACACTCCTACAATTTGTAAAGGAATAAATCTGCTCTGAAGAAGAAGGCAATTTCGGGAAATGAGAAGTATCTAATAATTTTCGCTTTGATCTGAAAATACACCTGTTAGGCATCACTACGTACAGCTGAAAGAATAAGAAATAAAAGTAAAAATGAAACTATAAATATAAAAGTCTGTAAAAAATTAATCTCTGTGAAGTTTCACAGTTTCTAAATGATAGCTGTCATGTGAAAAAGTGAAAAGCAGATAATAAATAGAATAATTGTTGTATCTATAATATGTTGTTTTTTCTGTGCTTCTAAGACTTATTTTTCTAGTCCCAAAGCTATCAAATAACCCAGCTGTGAGGAAAACAAACACATTGTGTTGTGTTAGGTTTAAACAGCGCAAAACAAATATGTAATTTTAATTTTACATATATGAAAAGCATTACTGAATGAAATGTAAGTATTCATTTACATTCAGCTAGATGTATGCTTGAATGATTGCTAACTACTTCATGACTATAGTATATTTCAAAACCTGAAAATCCTGTGTATTTTTCATATCTAACATTTTCTCTTCTTTATGTGGTTCAAAGACAATATGCAAGGATGAGTATAAGATAGCAAAAATGATCATCAGTTGAATTCAACATTCTTTTTTCCTCTTGAAGAGGGTAAGAATGTGTCAGATATAGAAATGGAAGGATAATTTCAATAGAGTAAGAATGCTTGAGGGTGTCTCCATGGAGAAAATACATTTTTAAATATCTCTATATAGCTTTAGTGCTCATCACCAAGGAGCATGAATGCTGCCAGTCATATGCATGATTAATACAAAGAACCATCCCCAAACCAGACATATGACTTCATAAAAAACCTGTAGTTGGCACACTAAAGCTGTGACCTGTCAAATTGTGCTCTGTTGGGCATGGGGAATTGGCGTGTTCACCTCAAGATCCACTATGGGAAACAGTAGTGAGTGACACTAGAAGAAGCAGTCTGTCCTTGCAACCCAGCTGCAGGAACTGAAACTGTTGTCATGTCCCATCTTTACCGCAGTGCATTTACTCTTTGGCCTTAAGAAAAAGGAATATGGACATCTTCATTCTAGGTAGCTAAGAGAACTTCATTCTAAGGCAGCTACAGCTTGGAAGATACAAAGCTAATTGCTTGACAGGGCAGGTGGGGAATGCTTATCAGATGCACTTATTGTCTCTGACTTTTAAAATAAATTTCTTGAAACTTTTAATTTTAAATGGCTCATTTTTCTTGAACAAAGGTACATACTGTCTTAATAGATCACATCTATATTAATCTCACTGATGACACCACTGATATCTTCTGAATGGGTCAGAGATTTAAACTTGCCATAAACTTGAAAATCAGATTTTTAATGGCAGCTAAGTGCTCTTTATTCTTTGGTTTCTTATTATAGGAAGATGATAGCAACTCAGAACGAGGAAGAAAGAGAGAAAACTTTTCTAAATGTATATAAAATGTTCTGAAGCCTTCTCAAGACAAAAATCTTTGACTGGCCTTCCTAAAATCTCTTTAAAAATTGTTCCTGTCTATTCTTTTTCTTCTCAATTCTTATGTTAAACATTGTTATACTATTATTCAAATCGAGCAGAACAGATCTGCACTAATAGAATCAGACCTCAATATCTGAAGGAAAAACAGCCTTCAAAGCTTTTAATCTGTTTTCTATGAACCAACTTTCTATTTCACCGAAAATGAGACATATACATTAATCAGGTCAATTTTATTAAATTAAATCATACTGTTTCCCTGTATTTTCCATGACAGAATATTTGCAAATCTGACATTGCTAGCATGTGGTAAAGGTGCATATTAACACGGAAGAAAGAGCTTGCTCCTCTTTCAGTTGCTCAGTCATGCATGCTTAGAAACTAATCATATTAAAGGCTAACAAACTACCAAAAGATGTTCACAGATCTATAGCCTTCATATCTGTTTTGATCCTGCTGTGATACCCATGCAAGCAACACTGCGCTGTTATGTCCTTATGCATTTTTATGCACACCTAAGGTGCTTTCAGCTTAATCTCCTTTGTACCAGGCTACTGTTTTAGAGTCCCAATTAATCGTAATTGCTTCTGTATTGCACAAACTGATCTCCCTGCCTCAGGTGTCTCCTAGGCCATGGGGAAGGCTGAAGGTCCCAGGTGAGGCTGAACAACACCAGCAGGGCCTGTGGGTACTCAGGGCACAAGTATAAAATAGTAAATGTATCTCTGGGAGAATAATAGAATTATAGAACGGTTTGGGTTGGAGAGGACCTTAAGATCACCTAGTTCCAACCTGCCCTCTAATGTGAAGGAGACCTCACACTAGACCATGTTGTCCAAGACTCCATCCAATCTGGACATGCTCCTTTAAAAAGCAGCAGCTGGTTATATAAAGGGGAAAATATAATTTCAAGAATCATAGCATCTCAGATGCATAACGGTACCTTAAAGAAATAGTTTTACGTTGTTAGGCTACACCACTAAAATGATTGCCAGCAAGAGTTGCGTTGTCTCCTTCTTTGACCTCCTAAAATGAAGGGGAAACAGACACAAAAGTTTGTCTTTAGGCTATGCAACTCTTTCTGCTTGACTGCCTTGCACAGGTTGTGATGTGCTGGAGAAGTCTGTACAAGCAGCAATGTTTCTGACATGTCCAGGAAAATGGGCTGGGTGCCTTTCTGCAGGTTTCAGGTAGGGCTAGCACGCTTTATCATTTCACAAAGCAGGAAAATTGGGCATGAAACTTAGCATACTAATTCCGCATACGCTAACTGTTGTAGCCTGTGAATGCGCTATTCTAGTATGCTGCTTCTTCTATGTATGTTTTCCAAAATGGCATATCTGCATGTGGTTTGTTCAGTTGAAACCATTCCTGGATGTCTACCTTGTTTATGCTCATGAAGCATTGTGTCCTCGCTTTGCCGTAGTGCATGCACCATCTTTTCAAACCTCTGAGCATTTCTTCCTCTTATTCTTTCCTCTTCCCTCAGGTAGCAAACCTGAGAGAAAGGTTTTAACTTTCTACACTTAACAGACAGTTACTAGGTACTGGTTTTGCTGTTGGCAACTACCTCTAGCACAAATAAGGTGAAAATTCTATAGACTCCTCAAAGCCTGACTAGTACACATTTTTTAGTCAATGTAACTCAGTGTCTTGTAATTTATGTGGGGGAAAGAAAAGCAGGGACTTCCAACAGGCATCTTATCTAAATTAAGTTTGTCCGTCAGAATAAGTACCTGGTGTAGCTAATGCCAAAATACCACAAATCCATGTCACACTCAGCATCTTCTTTCCTAATATGATGTAATAGGACTAGCCTGTAAATCAGTTCAATAAGCCATGAGGAGAGAAAAGGTGCAAACTGGCAGAAAAGGTGCAAATTTGAGGAGATAATTCATTTCTACCTGATTTCTGAGTTTCTAGGACAACTTCATGTTTTATTAAGTGGTAAATTGAAAAAAAAAAAAAATAAGAATGAACTGGAAGGCTATTACTTTGTAAGAGATCGCTTAGATGAGATTTATTAGAGATTGGCGTGTATAGCAACAAAATTTATTTATGGTTTGTGCAGCCACCAGAAAAAGTAGATCAGATTGCAGCTGACTCAGGTTGGCCAAACACATTCTTAGGAAATGAAACAGTCTCAGTAACAGCATACCAACTAACAAGTCTTTTAGCAAACTGATACAGGTAAGTGTCCTCCAATGGCCATATGCCAATACTATTATCCTGCCTCTAAGTAGCTAACTATTTGTTAAAGTTATCTGTTGTGCTTGTTTCGGCTGAGATAGGGTTAATTTTCTTTGCAGTAACTGGTACAGGGCTATGTTTTAGATCTGTGCTGGAAATGCTGTTGATAATACAGAGGTGTTTTACCTGTTGCTGAGCCGCGCTTACGCAGAGTCAAGGCCTTTTCTGCTTCTCACCCCATTTTTTTTACCTATTACTTTACTTTTTGCTTTACCTATTAAACTGTCTTTATCCCAACCCACAAGCTGTCTCACTTTCACCCTGACAGTTGTCTTCCCCCATCTTACCAGGGGGCAGTGAGGAAGTGGTGATGTGAGCCTTAGTTGCTACCTGGGATTAAACCACAATGTCTGTCCAAAGGGAGTAATTATATTCTGAGACTGTTTTGATCGTCTTTTTAAATACTGTCTTGGTACTGCCAACACCTTGCCAAGGAAATCAAGGTATCTTTCTTCGGTCTTTTTAGCCAATGTTTTTGGTTAATATTCTTTCTTCCTTAATGTTAGGTATAAAAACATACAATAGAAATGCATTTTGCTGTGAATTAGCATCTGACTCAGATTTATCCATCAGTTCCTCAAGGCTGTGCGCATGTGCAAAACCAAACATAATCACGTATCTTAAATAATTATTTCTGTGCTTCATCTCCTTATTCACTTGACTCTCCTAAGCTGTACTAAGGCCATACAATATCCAGTGCACAGAATCACAACCAACAAGACCCTAGTAGAACCATTCAACAATAATAATTTGTTTTAATTCTACATATTGATAATAAATGAATTGGGAATTTGGGCTGGTGTTCAATATTTCTTGCCAACGCATACCTCTTCAATGCCAGTATGAAACTTCTCTGCAGCAAGACCTAGGAGCAGGGATATTTCATTCAGTATTAATTATTTCTTTCTCCTTCATTTTTTTTATTCTCTTGAACAAGCAGTACCGTTTCTCATTCTTTCTATGGCATTACATTTTCAGATGCCTACTCATAATCAGCAGCTCTCCTACTTCCATGATACAGCCTTCTTTATTTCTGAACAGGAAATTTATCAATATATTGGAGAAGGGGAAGAAACAAAGCCCAGGCATTCACTGCAGCCTTCACATTATTGCTAATGACAGAGATTCATGATTCTTGAATCAGGCTCCCACATAATAGAAGGCAGCATTTAGGGTGGGTGGTAGAAGAACACAATTTGGATGCCTTTATTTTGCTTTCCATTTTTGGATTGTTTCCTGACTACTTTTTTCTTGCAGACCCTGGAGATAAGAACTTATCAAAAACTATAACTGGGTTCCTGATACTGATATTGCTCCAAAAACTGGAACTTTAAGAAAACTTCCTACTCAGTGATAGATGCAAGGCCCATGGACAATGTAAAAAGGGCAATGTAGTCCCTTTCAGTCTATCTAGGAAAGTTCTTTTCCAGTGTATCCTAAATCAACAATCAACAGTCTTTGCACCTGCCGTTTACCCAGATAATTAAACAAAAATTTCGTTAAGCTTAATCTTTGTCAAAATTAATCTCTACAGACTAAATCTTTGTTGATCATGAAACAGCAGTTTAGAATCAGGGGATGGGGGGAGAGATGGGGGAGTGTATATTTTCTGATTAAAAGTATTTGCAACAATAATTCTCGTTTCTCATGTAAGCAAAAGTTGTTCTAACCAGCATGTAAACACAAACTTGAAAAATATTGGAGATAGTGCTTGCTACTGTGAGCACATTTGAAAGCACACGTACATGCATCTTCAGTTAGAGTTGTGTTTGTTCAGCTGTCATTATTCCAAAAATAATGGATTAGATATAAAATGGTAGGCATTTCTGTGTGTCTTTCTCATCTGGATACAAGCCAGAAAACAATTTTAAGCTTAACTGAAAGACTTATTTAAATTGGTTTCACAGTTTTCTGCACTAAAATGTTATCCCTTGTACCATTCTTTAAATATGCATTGGGCTTAGCCAAGCTCTAAAGAAAGTGCTCTGAAATTCAAATGAAAACAAAGACAAGTCCCAATTGCTCTGTGACTAGGGGATTTAATTCCTTCTCTGTTGACTTCCCAGATAGGGCAATCTGATTAGCTTTTTTAACACAGGTGCTTGATTCGTGTATAATTCCTAAACTACCTAACAGCTAGTATACAAAGGCCTGACCTGGAGCTGAGTAGAAATCTTGAGCAATCTATAGCATATCTACATGCTCATTTTGTTATGCAAATTATGGTTATCTTAAGCAGGAACAGTCTGCTAGACTCAGGCAGTAATTTACACTCAAATTTCAGGCAATGAAGCAGTTATCTAAGGAAATGATCAAGCTCCTCATACTGCAAATGGAGAAGGGGAAATGCCAGCAGAGGAATAGCGTGTCTTTCTAACATAAATGCACAGATTCAGGCAGGCAGAATGATTCTATCTGTGGATAGCTCTGAGGTATCTAAATCTTTCCACTTGTATTTCTATGAAAGTAGCTTAGGAGACTAAATTGATTTGGGTGGATGAGGAGACAAAAATTGAAGCCCACAATAAGTAAAGGTCCTCACCAGTCAGCTCTCTTTGGTAACATTTATCTGCAACAGATTCTGATCCCTCAACCTCATATATTGCTATTAGTTAAATATTTATTCACTTCTGTGATGTTAATGCATTCAGTTATGGATGCATAGTTGAGCAGAAAATTTAGACAGAGGTATTCTGGTATTCATGAGAAACCTGGTGACAAGAGCCCCATGCTAACGGATCAGTAGACCTGGATGAAAATTAGCAGATGAAAAGGCAAAGACAAGAAGAAACACATGGTTGGTAGTACATGCTTTGATTTTTTGGGTTTTTTTAATTATTCCATAGAGGTTAAGAAGATCAGGAGCTTTTATAAGTAGCAAAATCAGAACTACAAGAAAAAAAACCAACGTATTAATCAGTGAAAAGAGAGATTAAATTAATGATGGTTCGGTAATGATCGAGATACTGGAATCCTTTCTCAAATCCATCTTTAGAATGATAAAGAAGTCTGAATAAATAGAAAGCAGTGAAAACTCTGTAAAATAATCTATTGAGCAAATGAATATGCAAGAATGCACACTACTTTGAATGAAGCCTAACATACTGTGCAGCTGTCTTGGAAAAGCCACAGGCGAGTAAGTGATGGAAAGCTGGAAGAATATGCTACTGACTCACAAAGGGAAGAGGACAACATTTTTCAAATACATTATTCATTGTCTCATGGTCTTTTAGTAGACCAAGTAGAAAGGTCAAAACAGGTACAGCAGTACCGGAGAAATGTATGTGTGCATATAAAAATGCAGGTAATGTCCTGTTAACATTTTATTAACATTTCAAAAATACTAAAACACAAGAGATTTTGCAACTGAATACTTCCACTACGTGTCTTTCCTAAATAATACAAAGGATGTTATTATGTATTTAACCTTTGTCATTTGTTCTCTCTGCTTAGAGAAATTTTTATTTTTATCCATACCCTGTTCATGGAAAAGATACCTGAAGCTCTTTAAATGAGAAGGCAGTGATTCTACTAAAAATGCATGTTTCTGATGGCTTCAGAGAAACCTTACTTCTTCTTCAGGGAAAACATAGTGAAAAAAAAATACCAGGAGCATGTCAAAATACCAACGCAAAATCCTTGAACATCTTATCTTTACCAAATTATACAGAAAGAATGCAGAAATGGTTTTAATTTACGTATAATAGCAATTGTAAATACAAATGCTCAGAAAAGATGGGCAACATTCTTTTAAAATATAAAGGAAGAATTAACATTAGAACCTATCTTTCACAACCAGATAAGCTTTGGATACTACTAAATGTCTCTTAATGTCAGGGTAAGTAAGCATTCCATTAATGTGTCCATGTTTGTATCTGTCCCTGCATGTTTCCACGCACACACATAGAAGACTGCTTCTGCAGCAGGGAAAAAAACTCCCACTTAGTGAGGATGGAAATGAAATACATATTGTAAACTCAGAATCACTTATATCTTTGCTCTAATACAGCTTATGTTCCTGTATGATAGTTATCGTACAGGTATGCACAGATATTAATATTATCATGCCAGTAAGGGGCTATTTTGAGCAGTGGAGATGGACAGGTTACAGTCAGAATTTCAGAGAATAAAGTGACGCAAAGATGACTTTATTTTCATTTTGAAATTTTCGCAAGACACTTGTTTCTGCTTCCAGCATGAAGGTGGTCTTTTTAGGTAGAGCCAATATTAGAAACCAGTATTATAGCTGGGGAAAAACAAAACTTCAAAATGAAAACTAGTTTCACCTTCAGGCTAAGGTTCAGTAAATATAACTCTAGCTAAGTATAGCTTTTCCTTTTTCTATAAAAACTAACCAGAAAACTGTGCAGTTCTACCAACAGGAGTTGGCCCAATTTTTTCTTATTTGATGACAAATGGTGCTGGTGCCCTAGTAAAAGAAATTAATGCTTCACTGTTGAGTTAAAGAGATGTTTTTAATGGAACTGAGAAAGAGTAGGACATCATAATAGTTTGGAAAAGGAGACTGAAAAGTTGTGGGTTGCAAGCGTGTAAAGGGTACCTGTTGAAAGTTCTAAATTTCTAAAAACAGGGAAAACTGAGGAGATTTTACAATCATGAGAGGAATACTTTTTGTCATCAGTTGGAATGCATATATTTATTTTTTAAATTAAAATTCAAATGGGTTAATCTTAATATTCCTTAAGATTTTTTAAAACTTTGATACGGCTGTCATCAGGGAGACCTTGTAAAACTCAATCATACTTTGACAGGTGCAGTTTGTTAATAGTATGACATCCAAAATGCCGCAGTAAATTACGCAGAAAATGCAAGATTGTAAGGTGTGGAGATTGCCATTAATAACAAGTAGGACAGCAAGAATCTTATTTTTGGAACACACCATTATGAAAATCTTCTCTGTTTTGGATTATTTGCTTTTTTGCCAATACTTTGGCATGTAGAATTTTTCATTTTATTTTTTTTTTTTGACTGCCTAAAATTAAATTCCTGAAGGCGATCTGATGCAATGCATATTCTTTGATATGTTCATGACTTCAAAAATGGTGGATCTTCAGAAGCTTCCGCGGCATCAGTGCTAAATTTTGGATTCAATTATCTCATCTAAGACACACAGCATCCTTCTGAGCATCCTGAGGTATCCTAACTTTAGCTACCATCACATAAGGCAGAGAGTTTCTTAAAAGTCTTGTGTGATAGTAGCCAGGAGGACCTTAAATGGCATTTCATACCTATGTTTTCAATTAACTCCTTCCTGAAGAATTTAATTTTCATAGTGAAGGACAGAAATTAGCCTACAGACACTTCTGATCAATACTAATGGTGCATGTTGTACACTGGAGAACATACTACATATTTAGATGTCTGACAATGAGGTTATGACATAACTGAGTAAAAACCCCTCTTCCTGTGTTTTTGTTTTGACAAAAGCCCCAACTCTCCATGCATCCCACAAAAAAAATCATTTTTGCAGAATTGTAGCCTCAGTTGGAATTATCCTCGTGTTTCTCCTTTTCAGTTTGATTATGACGCCCAAATTTGCCCAGTATATACCCAGATTTCATGAATATTGATCACACTACACTAGAATGGATTTTCCTCTACATACAATAACCTGCAGTAAAGAGGTTTATACATTCTTGAAAAGTTTCCCTTTTAAAATTAATTAATTACTTCAGATTTTGACTTCTAAAAGTTGATATTGCAATTGCAATGCATTGTCACCATCATGTTCAGCTAGTTTGCACCAGCTAGTTTGCAAGCCAAATAATTAAAAGCACAGGGTGATGCTAAGAAAGTGGGAAGAAATCAACTTAAACTATTCACAGAAAATTTATCACCATCTGCTAAGGTACATAAAGTCTCAAAGAACAGTATAAACTAGCCAAAAGTTAATCATGAATCACGAAACTCAGAACTAAGTTGTATTTCCTATTAAATGCAATAGAAGGCAAATATAATATTAACCAGGTGAAAAATTGCATGCTTTGTCATGTTAAATACTATAGGTGCAACATCTTCAAATACTTTTAGAAGTCTAAGCAGCTTGTTTGAAAGGAGAAGATCTGATATCCCTACCCCTACATCCAACATTCAGCAGATCTTCAAAGAAGAGGTGCTAGTGCATAAATTAACATGTGTTTCTAGTCTGATTTCACTGAAGGAAGACTTCACTAGTAAGAAGAAAAGGAAGCCTAGATATGCTTATATATCTAGGATGCAGTTATATATGAGGAATCAATAAGGTATATTTTAGGTTCCACCAGTTTTCATGGGAAGAATTTGAAGTGTAGGACAAAATTTTTGACTCATCAAGTTAGTCTCCTGACTCAGTGGTTAGAACATATTTTGGCAATGTAAAAGAGTAGAAGAGAAGCTTGTGCAAGTCACATAGACTAGAAATTGGTCTTGAAGAAACTTCAGTGACCATACTTACTGCCATGCATGCTTTATGGTGCTGAGCAACTATGTACTCCATGGGAAACATTTGCTTAGTATCTTCTGTAGAGGATAGACAAAAAGCCTAGAAGTAGCTATGTCATGGGTAAAATTTCCTAATAACCAGGGCCACATCACAGACATTCAGCATGAGAATAAAGCCACTACAGAAAATACTATTTATCTGGTAGCTAATATGTTTAAACCCTGGCATGACTGTCACTCTGTACAGTCTTAATCTTACCTGTAAGACCAATGGCAAGCACTATTTCAATTTGAAGAGTGAGGCCAACAGGGAAAACCATTGTATGCTTAAGCACATCCTCCAATGAAAATAACCAAAACTAGTTAGTTAAAGTTCAGATCTGTCCCCAGATGTCAAGCAGATATAGTTCTCCTGCTGAATTGAACAGGAGCATAACTGAGATGCAGAAGTGTGATGAGCTGTATACAAACATGGTAGAAGAAGAGTGCTCTGCAAGGGCACATTTTAACTTCATCTCTATGTCAGGTACTTTTCTACTTCTCTGTTCTTAGGAATAGACAGCAAATGCTCCTGGTAGTGTGATTACCTAAGCACTATCATTTTCATATAACTGTATTTTTATTATGTGTAACTGGAATAAGAAAGCTTTGACAGCATGCCTAAATGAAGCAATTGAATCAGTTTATTAACGTTACAGTGTCATGCAAAAATTGCATAGCCTCTGTCAAATTAAAAATATTGAAATCTACATTAAGCCTTAATTCTGTCCCTATCAGCTATCTAAGAATCACTAAGCACCCCGATTACACAAAATGTAAAGTCCCTTACATATATTTATTACTATAATAGACCTCTTCATTCACCATATTTAAATAGAGTTCCCTTCAAATTTGCCTCAAGTACATGTCCAGCTTGATACCACTTTGCTGTTGAGCTCACAGGAAGGTTTATGAGGAATCAATACCTCAGTAACAGAAAGTTCTACTGCATTTTTTAAATTTCTTTATATGTTGGGCAGTGGAATGCAGGCTCTGCATGATCCTGATTTCTCAAGGTTAAAGAGAGAATGATTGAGCATGGAACTATTTGGAAGGAAGCATGGCAATCAGTATTTCCTACAGTGTAAACAGACAAAAAGAGCTGCGTAGCATTGCCAGGCATGCAGCAACTCGCTGCAATCGCAGACTGCAGTACCAAAAGGATGGCAACTGGCATTTCTTCTAGTGAACACCTGCAGTATAACAAAAGAGTTGTGCTAACATAAAACTCTAAAAACTCACTGTGACATCTATCCAGTTAGAAGTCTAAAAGTTCATAACAGACTTATAAGTATATAAGCGTAATAAATATATATACTTTTAATATAATATACATATATAACTTATAATAAAGTAATTCCAGTTTTCTATAATCTTGAAACTTGCAAAACCAGGAGTCTTTTGCAAGAAAATAGGAATACAGGTAAGGATGAAGTTAGATCAAGATTTTCCACCAAATCACAGGTACTATAAAGTAACTCACATTTTTTTTTATTCAAAGATCTTCTGTTCCTATTCCAGGGTACTTATTCAAGAGCTTCCATCATCCTCAAGGTTTTAAGAAAAAGAAGGCTAGTTAAAAAGAAAATCCCAACTGGCCTCCACATCTGGGAAATTGATCCAAATTTGCCTCACAAAGGTGAACACTGAACTCTGCTCTAAATGCTAGTTCTGAAGAGCTCAAAATCAGAAGTGTCCTGAATCTATTAGAAATTCATTTTAGAGCATCCTTCTGGGTAAGGCGTTGTATCTTCGTAACAACTGATCTGTCATAGAGCAGCTGTAGTGATTTCACCAGAGTAAGCAGAATAAATTCTTAAACCCAACGATCAGCACAAATTCATCAGCTTTTTTGACCAATCTACCTGTGAAACCACAAAAGCCTCCCAGGATCTAAAATATTCAGCATTGCCTCATCCAGCAGAGGCAGAAGCTTTTAGGAAGAAAATTGGTACTCCCAAGGCTTTACAGAGATGTAAATTTTTCCATGGTTAAAACTAAGGATGAACACTAAAGTTAGTTAACACTGTGGCAGGGACAAAAGCTGTTGTGTTAGATTAGATGATACTATCTCATGGGTTTGTAGAAAGGCTTGTCATCAGCCCTGTGGGCTACAGGAAATTATGAATTTATGAGTCCCTGTTTTTATCATAGCACTTTGAGGTGCAGATGAGCCCTCTGCCTCTATATAAGGAGTGGGAATGACTGCCAAACACATTCAGGAACCAGGAAAAGACAGTCCTGAGGACACAAAGTGGTACAGTTTTTCCAGGTCATACTGATAGGAATTCTGATTTGAATTAGGAGCGGCCAGAAATGATGTAAATTGGCTTGCTTCTATTTGTGGTCACCTCAGGAAAGGGCTGACTTCTTCAGCACCTGGATTTCAGCACTTGTTCTCTGCTGGCAGAGCAGAGCTCACAGCAATAAATGATATATTGCCCAGGATGTTGTATAAAGTCATTTGGTATCTAAGAGCCAGATGCCTTTCTCAGGCATCTGCAGATATGTGTGACTGGAAGGGACTAAATAGGCTTCACAACAAATTTCCTTCTGCTACCACAGCTGCTTATCTTGTGCTGATGCAAAGAAAATATTCTCAGCCTTGACCCAAGTTATTACCCTCTGTACTCTTTTTGCACTGAGTGGATCAAGGAAGGTGATGAGAAAGCCTGCTGCCTGATTCACTAGGAACCACATAAAAAGCATATAATGTCTGTGCTTGCCCTGGAGAAGGCAATCCAGGTTTTGATACCGTGCTTTGTTGCAATGAAACCTCCTTCCAGTCAGTCACGAGAGGTGAAGGACAGCCATGCTGCTGCCCATTCTTCCTTGGGGGACCACCCATGGGTGGTCCCACATGGGTGGTCCCCCAATAGTCATGGGTCTAGAACCCCATGATGTTATTCTACAGATGACCTTTGTTCTCTGCCAGATGAAAAGACACAAGTCATCTGTGAAAGTCCCTTGTCCCCCCACTCTTGGGCAATCAAATGGATCATCTTGTGTTTAATACCGCTCCTCCCGCACACCCTTCAGGGGAAGAAACCCCGCCTGTGGGCCCACCATCCCACCTCCCGGTGGCTCTGCAGAGGCACGTCTTTGTTGAGGAAACAAAAGAGTGCAGAATCTCTTACATAAAGGGCTGGAGATGAGCAGTGGAGGAGGAAAGAAAGAGGTGTCTTCCCATAATATCCTGTCTCAGGGAGTCTGCCAGCAGACAAAGCAAGCTCTCTGGAAGTGGTTCAGCTTCCTGCGTTGTTAAATAGGTCTGAACCTACTGCGTTCCTGCTGTTTCTCTTTAGACTTGAGAATTATTGGGCATAAAACAATGAAATTTTGCCCAAATGTGCTCTGCTGCACAGATCTGCAGAAGGAAGTGCACCTTTGTCTGCTGACATAAGAAAAAACAGATTAAATAATCCAGTTAAATCTCCGGCACACCTTCAGATGTACAGGGATACTGAAAGCCACTACTTTCAAAAGGTTTTGCCCTTTGCACCCCCACCACAACAAGTCCAGGATCCTCAAAGGCAGGTGAGTGTTCAGCTGCCACTGAAGCCAGTGCAAGGCCTCCACTCACTCACAAGCAGCCTTTTGGGGTGCAGCCTGTGTCTCAGCATCAAACAGAAGAATTAGCCTATCACTAGTTATTTTAAAATTATTCTGAATTCACAAAGAATCCATTATTAACACTGCCTTTGATTGACAATTTCCCTTCAAGAAACACATGAGGTCAGTTTATGAAGAAGAAAGTACCTTACAAATCCTCAAGGAGCCACTGAACATTAACGTAGATGTGCCCCGTCAGAACCATGCTGCAAAACTGTTTACAGGAAAAAACTCAACAAAGCTGAACAAACCTGGACTGCTAAATTATTTTCATTGTTTCAGAACAGTTGCATCAGATCTGCACAGCTACTTTATTGGTCCTCTTAAAAGTCCTTGACAGCATGTCAGAATTATACAGTGGCTTTGCTTCACTTTAGGTTTAGTAGCTAACATGACAAGAGCCAGACACTTCCCAACATTGAAGGGGCTCTCACAGACGATATGCTCTTCACTTACAACCTTAATCTACTGGCAGAGCAATCACTGCCAAAGTGTGCTGAATATTCTTTAAACAACTGTAGCAAATTAAGGATAAAAACCAAAGTATTTTACTATTGATTTTTTTTTCCAGTTGCATGTTTACTTTATATTTATTGTCATTTCACTGAAAAAGGTAGGATCATGAGTCTTTCTGAACTTCAAAATATCTCACTGATTTTTCACTTACACTGTTTAGGCCTGGGTCCTATTACATGGCACAAACCTATAATGACATAAATATTGCTTTATCATGAAGATTTATTCCGACAAGAAAAGCTACTATGAGAATCCATCTAGTGATATGAGTAATATGAGAGACAGTGACACTGTTACTTTGAGCCCTTTTTCTGTATTACTGGTTTTCCCAACTGGCTTTTAACAGCGTGATGAATCACTTACTGATTATGAGACATCTCATCAGCACTAACAGTGTCCTAGAGACTCAGCACTATGTCCTCTTTGAAACACTTCTATCAATAGCCAAGGATCACATGGTAATTATCAAAGGCATCAGAGGTAATTCAAACTATTTAGTACCTTATTGCAAGTACTTTTGATATACTGCAGATGACCCAGATGCGTTCTAAACAGCTTCAAATTTAACACTTCTGACCTACACAAGGCTTGTTCACAATGCAAACTAGGATATCTCCTGCTTTTGAATAGCTTATGTATTCCTAGAGAGAACATATCCCATCAACAAAACCAGTTGAAGTTAGAGAAGTAAATATAAGGAGACTTTTTGCAAGCCACATTATTTGAATGCTGGGTTGATAGACAACAGTTGTCTGAGCTTCTCTGAGAGATGACCGTGCACTTCAGAAAGGATTGTAATGTTCCTTGTAACTGTATAGCCATAGACTGATGACTTTCACAATAGTCCACCAAAATGTTATAGTCTTGACTACTGTTAGGTTCAGTCTCTACACTAAACATAGGCTTAGATCATTAATTACTAATTAATGAAAAATGAAGTAGGCAACTTCATAGCAAAAGCTGCATAGAAACTGATGCAATTCCAACTGGATATTGGAAAAATTATGTACATTCTTGGACAGCATTAACCAGGCGGGATTTTATGCATCAGTTACAAGGAGAAATTTCCAAGCTCATTACCATTCCTACTAAACTATCAATTTTCCTAATAGGCTTAAAATACATACTCTCCAATTAAATTGAAAAACAAGCAAACAAACAAACAAACAAACCAGTATCTTTAAAATCAAATGTTTGTTTGTTATTCCACAGGCCAAAAATTACCTTAACTCCACAGACTATTTACCAGCAGAAGATAAGATGTAATGGGACCACCTTCATCTCTCCTTCAGTAAATTCTTTGCATTCACACAAAAAATGCTTGCTTAGGTTGTATGATCATCTCCCAGCAGCAACATCCCTCTCCTCTGACAAATTCCAGGTGCTATTTTTCAAGAAGAGAAAATAGAACTTGAGCTCTTATCAAACTCTGTCCTCTGAGTTCCTCACATAATTCCTTGCTCATCATCTCCTCCTTTTACTACCACAGCCCTGACAACTCAGTGCTTCCCAGATGCTTTGCAGGCAGCAGGGAAAAGCTACAAAGCCACACCACAGCCAAGTGTGCACACAGGCGCATAGAATCATGGAACAGTTTGAGTTGGAAGGTCCCTTAAATCTCATCTAGTTCCAACCACCCTGCCACTGGCAGGGACACCTTCCATCACACCTCAGTGGACACAGAGGCTTTGGCATGTCATGCTGCCTCAAGCACAGGACACACACAGGCCCACAGCGTGACCAAAAAATGATAGTGAGGCCCAGCCACCTCCATCATGTGATAATAATACCTGTTCCTGCTCACAGATAATACAAGAGATGAAATCTCTTCCAAAGTCAACCCTGAGCACATGTTGCTTTCTATTTGCATCTTTACTGATGACGTGACACATTTATTACACAGTTCAAGGTGGAGAAGCTGAAGCATATGCTCTGTGGCCATTAGTAAACCCACAGCACTTGTACAAAGGGAAAAAAATTACTATGTGAGTACTGATGAAATCTAACACTTTTCTCCCAAGCAGCTGAATTTACACTTGTGCACTGTGTAAAGGGAAAAAACTTGGCAAATAAAATACCTTTCTATGAGCCCAGACCCATTTTCAACTGAAGTTCCTCACCCAGTACTAGGTATGGGGGGGAAGCAAGGGAAGAGTATTGCAGAAAGGCACCACAGCAGCAAACGATTTGGAATAATTTAATAACCTCCAGCCCAACATGTCCCTCTTCTCACATGTAGATGCATCTTTTTCAGTGTCCTCAGATCAATGCCTTCATGTTTACAGGGTAAGGAACCTCTGCACTGTCATCAGGCACTGCTTTAAGAGGCAGAGACATTTAAAGCCAGGGCAAACATTGCAGAACAGCTATGCTGTACCATCCTGTTACTATTATTTGTTTTCTCAGTATGCTTCCCAAGGGAGAGAAGTGCACTTCACAGTGCACAAACAACATCACACTATTATCTTCAAAGCATGAAAAAGATACCAAAGTGAAACACAATTCAAAGGATGACCTTTATGTGCTATTATCTGCAGTGCAGTAATTCATTTTATCTGCTATGCACAAATGAAATGAATATTGATTTAGTAAAATACATGAATGACTGACTGAATGAATAAATGAATGAATAAATAAATAAACAAATGACTGAATGGAAAAACACTGGAAGCCTCTTACAATACATCTCCCTTTGTTCCAGTTTGTGAAGCGCTGTACACAGGGCAGAAATGAAAGGCAACAACTAGCAACCCTATGTCTACACTTTCAAGTGCTCAAGTGTTCACCCTGAAGTGTTACAAATAAAATTTTGGCTTCAGATGCCAAGAAAATTTTCCAGCAAACAGGACATGATTCCACCTGTCCTCATACCAGAGAAAAATTGCTGGTGTCATTCGTGCTTTCAGATGCAAGCAAAAAACTTGCTGGCCTGGCCAGACCTCACTGTACTGCCTGGGGGGGGGGGGGGGGGCTTTGTCCACCTGTGGGTAAGAGATCTGGCTTGCAATGGAATAAACTGCAAAATCATGGAAAGAAACTTCTGCACAACTGTTGTAAGGTTTCAAGCAAAGACAGCTGAGGCAGATCAAACAACTGCTTAAATGGTAAAGTCTCTAACAGGGCAAACCACACCATTGTGTGCCACACTGCCTATTCATTCTTAAAATAGAGCGCCACAGTCAGGTGTAACAGAAAAAATCCAAACTGCCAGTCTTGCATGTATTTTCAAGTGCTTTTAAATCCATTATCCCTAAGTTTTAACAAGAGACATGCCCCAGACATTAATTCAGCAGTATCAGACCTTGTATTTCTGAACATAAGTTGTGGAAAGGAGTTAAGCACAGCCAACAGATACACTTTGGTTTTGCAAATACCCTTGACTCTGCCTCCTGAAGAGTAGTAGCCATGAGCATTTGCAAAGAGTTTTAGGGTAATTTGCTACCAAATGACTACAGAAACTCAGAGATTTTTCTTTCCATCAGAAACATGCATATATTTTCATTTGTTACAAATCTTCAAACTTGGTGTTATCTTCCTTTTCCAATAAAATGGGCATCATAGAGAGATCAAGCTTTCCAAAAGAAAGAGGTAATTCACTTCAAAATGCCATTTTACCTTTTGGAATGACACAACAACACTGACTGAGGTCACTTTTCAACTTCCTTTTGCTGCTTCATGCTTTGATAGGAGTGAGTCACTGTGATATGTTCTGGGTGTGCTGAAGTCCTATCAACATTTCTGAACTGCAACAGAACTCTTTTAATCCAAGCGCTCAGCCATGCATTGATGCTAACTCCCCATTCTGAATTCATTGCAAAATGTTGGGATCTGGTTTTGCGGTTTGTCTGCACACTGGGTCAATGCCCCTGTTGGTATCTAATTAGCACTGATCACTCAATCATGTAAAGCTGTATGTTAATAAGGCCAATAACAGAAACACTGTAGAGAGATTTAGGCTTTATAAAGCTGACAAAGATTACTGAGCTATCAGACTAAAGAAGAAGGAAGGACACATTTCAATGGGATGATTAATTGTATGAACAACTTATTTTTAAATGATTATGAATGGTGTTTTTTCATCCTTAATTGAAAAAATGAAATGCAAGAACAGAGAAAGGTCTTTACTCCTCGGCTGCCACAAACAGTGATAATTCCTAAAGGCAGAATTGCTGTAGCAAATCAGTAATAGGATAGCACAATCACTCATTGCTTTTATAAAGTTATTTCAGAATCAGGATAGTTCATTACAATTCAAGGTTTTAATAAATATTCATATAGATATATATATAATTAATGTGCAGTTTTCATGTTACTGGTGAAAATTACCAAAAAAGAAAGAAAAGTGTATTTTCACTGCAAAATACTCTGTAAGTTTGAGATTGATTTTATATTTTTGAATAAACATATAAAAATATGTTTGGGATATCTTTTCATCGTTTGTAAATCTTCAAGCATTTAAACACTTTATAACTATGACTTCCCTTTGCAGGTGGAGAAGCTGAAGCATAAAATTATGTGAGAGCCAAGGTTCAGAAATTCTTGTTACTTGTGATTTCTCCCACATCATGTAACTCAAAAGGAGCTACTCTGGATTGTATTTTGAGTTTTTGAATATTAGTGATCTCATTGATGTTCCTGGAGATTTTTCAATACATAAACAAAAAAAAACCCAAAAAAA
>JAOEHY010008389.1:61843-86931 GCA_025447955.1 Psilopsiagon aurifrons | reverse complement strand
AAAGGATGGAGATGATCGTTGAGACCTGGTCCCAGTCATGGGTGCAGTAGGATATGCTGTGGGCTTCTTTCCCTGAAGCACCCCCAGCACAGAGCACCCTGGCTCTCCGCTTTGCAACACTGCAGTGCAATGAGTTTTAAATTATCAATAAGGAACATAAGCCTAAGGAAAAGTAAAAAATAATGCCGGGAATCCGGGAATTAAACCACTTCTAACCACTGCTACAGTTAGGTTCAGAAACAGCTTTCCAAGAGCAGCAACATGGCCAAGAAACTGCAGCTTCATTTGAGCTGTCTACCCCATCCCTCCCACAGCCATCAAAGGACCACCTCAATCACCTGAGCTGGTTGGAGAAGATGTACCACACCTACCTGCCAATTTCTCTCCACTGGCTGCAAAGGGGACTGTGACAATGGGACTGGCTTAGCACGGCCAAGGGCATCCCACCCTGGGGGCAAGCTGTCCCAGCACAGGGAGTCCAGGGGCAGTTGAGGTACCCCTCTTTATCCCAGATTCCCACTCACACCAATGTCCCCACGAAGGGAAACAGCCAGAGGCAGGAATCTGCCTGGCCCTGGTAGGTTTGTCCATTTTCTGTGAACCTGAACACTACTCACGCACTTCACTCATGCATTATTACCTTTACTATAAAAATAACTTCAGATGCTACGCCCCTCACTGTAAGCTCAGAAGAAATATGTCACCACATTTCTAGGAAGCAGAATTGCTCAGAGCCACATTTAAATTTCAAGATGCATCTTGTTTCCTGTGCTTTACTTCAATCCTTAAAACAGGAAATTCCTTCATTTTTTAGTCGGTTTCCCTCCCTCCTTTAAACTAGTACCCAGTAGTCTTTCAAAACTTACTTGCTCTAAGCTACCAACAGTGATTTTTACTTATGAAAGAGCTGTGATGGTGCTTCACAAACATCTCACTTGGCACCTCCAAGGGACGCATTACATTCCTTATCCTCATAATATCCAGTATACTGAAATGTAATACAAATCCTTAAGAAAGCTACTGTTTGCATATCGCTCATGAATATCTAGTAGCAGTTAACATGCAGAAGGTTCCTTTATTTCTTGTTAACACTGTCCCAGATATTTTAACAGCCATGCACCCTTCAAGTGTCTTTTATGTGAGGAAGAGAAGTAGAGGGTTGTTTTCTAATGAAGTGACCACACAGTAGCATTGCCAGTTGCTTTTACTGGAGCTGATGAAGGCAGCAGAGTTTTGAATAACCTGGCAAACAAAACTGGACTTTCAGGCAGCTCTTAAAAAATCCTAACACCAAACCTGAAAGGACGACAACAAACCTCCCTTGGCTTTCCAGAATGGTATTAAACAGAATTAGTTAATTAATGCTTGGAACCACCAAGCAGGTTGGACCTGGGTCACTCCTGTTTTGTACATGAAGAAAAGCACTTGGTCAGTGGAAGAGAGGTGCTGTAATTATTGGAATTCCTAGTTCCTGAAGGAAGGCTGCTTCCCCTCTGCAAGGCCATAACACAATGCTTCAAGTCTTCCTCAATGACACGGATACCTTTGCTCCCACAGCCACCACACCTGCACAAATTATTCTGTGAACCTCCAGAAAATGCACAGTTTAAGACCTTCAATACCAAATAGCACTATAACAAGTTGTACTTCTTTCCATTATTCTTTAAAGCTGTCCTTTCTCTTGTATTAATGTTATTCTTTACGTTCCTGCCCAGGACAATCTGCGTCTCTGATGATAATTCTCCTTCCATACAAATCCACTCATCTAGAAATGCTACTGGACTAGACTTGTTATCGGTAATCAGTGAAGACACCTCAGCAAGTTTCTGTTGTGCTACAAGCTTTTCCCTACTATCTGTGCAGAAAAGTCTTCCCAGTAGATTTGATTCTCTAGATGCACTGTATGTGTACAAACGCAGACCCTTCTTAAAAGACCTTTTTGTAGGTCTTAACTGAAAAGTTACCAATATTCATTTTGAATGATTGCCTGGTGATACAAGGTAAATTAAAGTAAGACCATAAGACAGTGGAGCATGCTGAATTGATTTAAGAGTATTAGCTCTTCCCAGGTGGAAAGGATGTAAAACAAAGCAAAGAGATAACTGCTTGAAAGTCTAATGACACGGTGACTTACAATGGCATTCTGGAGACAGGAAACCAGTAATTTGCTAATATATGAGAGATGATAGATAACACTAGGATATCTTACCAACACTTTCAGTATTGGGCACAACAGAGAAAAAGGAACCAACAAAAAGATGTAAAGAGGGGTGATACGATCAAAGCCACAGGCTTGGGAAATGCTCTTTCAAGCAGTATTTCCAACTGATGTAAGTGGGACAAGGCTGCTTTCATCCAGGCTAGAAAAGTGACGGTGGAGTACTTCACTTCAGTATGATGGAAGATTTCACAGGACAGGCAGATAGGGAAGGCTGCATCTTAGACACACTATGCTAGGAAAATCTTCAAGATACAGGCTTCTCCTGCTTGCAAGGGCCTCGGGGTAGGAAGGACTGGTCAGTTTTTATTCACTGATACTGTATTTGATGACTGTTTTTTTAAATACATCTATTTTTCATCGTTATTTTAAAAAATTAACAGATGTAAGGCAGGAAGAAAAAGGTATTTTCTGATTCAGGTGGACTGCAGAATTTTTACCTTAGGGAAAAATTATGAAACTGGTGTAAGTGCTACTTTGTCTGGAAAGATTATCATAAAGGCTCTTTCAGACACACAGCTCTCAGAAGGCTAACTTAACAACAGCACTAGCTACACAAGAAAGTGACCTTTATTGATAAGAAATACTAGGACACTTCAGGGGTTTAAAAGACCCTGAAATCGAATTCAAGATTCCAGCTGAGGACAACTCAGAAGACAGACTAATGCTAGCCCCGGTTTTATGTACTTAAAAATTATACAGACAAAAATCACTTTTATACAGAAATAAAGGTTGCAATCTAACCATATCAGAGGCAACACAAGCATTCAAAACTGATGCAGGACTTAGTTTCAAGGGAGAGTACATTTAAAGAAATAAAAATCACCTCAGGTAACAGCTCACGTGAAATAAGGATGTTAAGGAAATCCTCCTGGACTCCAAAACTATGGTAAAATCATGCTAGACACAAGAGAGACTGAAACAGAATTACACCCAGTATAGTTTTGCTCTTTGAGAAAGAAAAATGCAATTATTTTTTTGAGGCTGTATCAGTTCTGCATTGCTAACTGGGCCACCTGACTTCTGCCACAAGTGAAAGAAATTGAAATGAAGCAGTAGTAAAAACTAACTTTATCAGCCTGTTCCATAGGATTAACAACTCAGCTCTAAATGTGATAAGTTCATTTTGAAGACAAAATGAAAATGGGATCCCCATAAGCATCACTGCAGCTGGGATTTTGTCCTCTTTATAAAAACACACAAATTCCAAAATTTTCCATAGCAGAGCAAGAGTGCTGATACAGTGGTGCAAGGTACAGGAATGTGCTTTGGTTGGTACTTCTGGCTGAAAGAAACCAATCACTGTAATAATCTCAAGTTGCTGTAACCACCTCAAGTTGTCCCAGTGTCCCTCACGAAAGTACCTGGTGCAGATCTGCCTCTGTGTAACCCGCAATCTTTGTTAAAAAACTACTGGGCTTGATGCTATGGGATCCTCCAACAGACAGGTTTCAGAAATAAAGTATCTTATGACAGGAGCTCATCCAACACCTTCACACTTAGTGACAACGTCTTTCCAGCTGCCAGGAAAAGAAGGAAATGCGCACCCTGGTACATGTTGCTTCCAGAAGATGCACATTGCTAGAATCACTTTGAAGATCTGACAATAAGTCACTAAAGCTCAAACTCTTCCTTGGAGAATGCCATGTTAATTTCCTAGTAACTGAACAAGAACTCCTGCCAATTCTACCATCTCTTCCCCATGGAGTTCAGAAGGGCAGGATCATGCAAAGAAGCAGCAGCCACACCAGTGACAACCTACTGCTCGCTCACTGCTGGCAGTGCCAAGCCTGTCTCTCACTTGTGGGGCAGCATGATTTACAGGCAGATCCCACTTTTACTGAGGAATTTCACATCAAACGTTCACAGTGCTTCCACGTGTATCATTAAAAAGAAATGAAAAGCAAGTTTTAAATTTAAAACATGGAACAGGACATTTTCTTCTTGCTTCAGATGGCCAAACATTGCTTGAAATTGAAATTCACAGCACATGTGAGCATTACAGACTTGTGAATAAATGGCTTGAAAACACACATGGAGGAAGAAGAAAGAAGAGCCAGGAAAGGAGACTTCAAGCTGTCCATACAAACCCATTCCTTCTTCATGCATGTCTGTGATACCTGACAAGACAACCTCTCCACTACAGGTTAACTCTGAAGAATTTTCAAAAGGTAATTGCATGGACCAAAGAAAGTAACCTATTCAAGTGCAGAAAAATGTAAAGCCCGACTGCTAAACTAAAATGAAACAGACAGAGGAGGGGGAATGGTGTAGTTCATAAGGATTAAGGGAGTTATTAATTATTGAAAATTCAAAAAAAAAAAAAAAGGCAAAACTTTCTAGTGGCTGTGACTGAAGCTGACGTGTTAAGCATGAGACTAAGCAAGTGTTCAGATCGGTTTATTTAATCTTCAATAGAAAAACTTACTGGTTTTGCAAGTGCTCTACTGTCTTAGAAATGTCCAAATAGCATTTCTAATGTTATGTCAAAACCTGTGAACAAGCAGGAAAAAGTAAATCCCACACCATATTTGAACACAGCACCAGAAGAGAAAAAATGGCATTGACATGTACTTAAACAGCAAAAATCCAAATGCTTATGGGAACAAAGATAATGGTTTCTGCAACTTCAAATATAAAACTTCAGGTCTACATGCTCTGTCGTTTACCTTGGCCAAGTTGTAAACAAAGACAATATATTCAACCCCAAACAACATAATACTAATGATGGTGATGATTTAAACAAGAGGAAAATTGACTTTAATGTGGGCTGAAAAGAAAGAAACCATGTTAATGCTGTAAGGCAAGATTCAGGGCTTTGAAGGGACATGATGAAGAGCCGTGCAAGTGTCCCTTTTTCCACACAAAGTTATCCAAATGATACTTCAAAGGATGCTCATAGACAGCTTCTTCCAACGCTGCCCCTGAGGGTCACCTGGTGCTTCATTTGCATATGCCAAGAGACAAGATGTCACTTGAGCAGTCAGCCTTGTCCAGCTCCCTAGTTTTCAGCAATGCTGTCACACCTACACAGCTACCGTGGGCTGCAGAAACAGGGCTGAATACCGGCAGAGCAGTAATTATGCAATGCAGGACTCCAGTAAGTAGTGCATAAATACAAAGTGCCTGTAAAGAGTTCTCAACTCAGGCCAGTTTTTCCACGTTTACCACTTAATTTGGAGCTACGTTTTTGAGAAAGGCGAGTCTAACTGAAGGTGCACCTCCCTCTTCTGACCCAGAGCCTTTTGGTCTCTGCTCTCTCAGATCTCCTGCTGGGCAATTTGTGCCCACTTAAAATGTAATGTGGACTGCAACAAAGGCGTAATTAAGTATGAGCTGTGCTCTACACACATCATCTAAGAAAAATAAAGCTTTCTTTAAAGTAATTTTTACTATACAGACAGAGCATATTATTGTGGAAGGGAAAAATATTTCAATGGCTGCATAAAGCACAGAAAACTGTAGGAAATGCATTTGTATGCATTTAAGAAAAATATAAAAACATTCTTCTCCTCCTTTTCATCTCTGCTAAGTCTCAGGTTTGTCCTAGCATTCAGGTATCCTTACCCAGCAGCCAGAAATAGGCAGGTATATATATTCATGTGCACATTCATACCTAGGGATAGGTATAAAATGTGAAGTAATTTTGGCCAGCAAAACTAATACAGAAAAAATAGCTAGAGTTACAAGGCCTGTTTGGTCTGGTGTTTGGAGACTTCTAGCCACAGAATCATAGAAAAACTGTGGCTGGGAAGCATCTCTGGAGACTGCCTAGTCCTGTTGAAAGCAGAGCCACTTACAGCAGGCTGCCCAGGATCACATCCCAGTTGAGTTTTGAATACCTCCAAGGATGAAGACTCATCCTCTCTGGGACACAACCTCTGGCAACCTGCACCAGTGTTCAGCCAACCTCAAAGTGGTTTCTTAAGTTTAAATGGAATCTTCTGTATTTCAGTTCGCGCCCATAGCCTCTTGTCCTGTCATGGGATACCAAGAAGAGCCTGGCATCAGATTCTTTCCTCTTCCCTGTTAGACACTTATGTACAGTGATAATTCCATACTTAACTTTAGTAAGAAGCAGAAAAAAAAAGCTCTGCTTAGGATTCTTGTGTTTCCACAGTACTATGTTTCGCAAAAGCCAGAACCCGCTATAAATTGCAGATGCACATATTTCTTGGAGATGAGGGAAGCATCAATACAGTTTCAGCAAGCTTAAAGAAAAAAAATAAAATCAATGGTAATTCAGCACCAGATGGATTTAGTATTTGTAGATGTTTTCTAAGAATGGATGTGCTTTAAGAGTTAGTTGAAGACGTGCATTTGATGCAAATTTAGACTTCAGTCATGCTGAAGTAAAAAAATAAGGAAGTGTTATGTTGCTTTGTAGCTTAAGGAAAGAAAAAAATACTTGCAAAACCTCTGGCTCTTTGGAGAACTAAAAATGACAGTCTAGAGTAAAGAAGCATCCCAGTTTTCCCTACAACTCCTCATCAAGATGCACTACAGATGAAGCATCCAAATCCTATGCGCTTTAGGACGAGATGGGGGCATGATCCACTTCACCATTGGTCTGCAAGGATTTAATGAAGGCACTCTGCAAAACCTCCTCCCAGTAGAGAGCCTCTAAGTGCCTCTAAGCCTTTAGGCACCCAGTGCAGCAATTGTGCCAAGGTGACAGCAAAAAGAAGCGTAAAATAAATGTGACTTTAAGGCAGTCAGCATCCACCCAACTTGGAGCCCCGCAGGCAGCAGTGAAGCTGTCAAGATTCAGGTCAGCAATGTGCCACTGCTGCCTGAGACACCTACAAAGAGCAGAAGGGGCAGAAGAAGCTACTTAGGCCAAGCTCTTAAAGAAGCATGCATAGTGTAGGGTACATGCATGGATGCATGATGGAAAGGAGCCCTGCTTGCAGAAAGTGGTCAGCAAAGCTCATTAATCACATTGGAAAGGCCTGATCCAGAGACAACAGGAAGATGAAGGGAGATGCTTGCTTCCAGTAAAGAGGTAACAAGCTGAGACAAAAAAAGCAAATATTTCAGACTCAGAAAGGTCAGAGGTGAGATTTGTATTTGTCAGAATGAGATTTCCAAGCAGAAGCCACGGACATCTTTCTCCAACAAATAAATAAATAATAACCAGAAAAATACCAAGAATCTTTGGTAAGACAACTTAAATTCCTCACCTGTGTGCTGTCCTCTGCCTCTGCCTACAAGGTATTTTTGGATATACACACATACTCCTGCCCAAAAGGGAGCAGCGGCTGTGAAGATGTCAAAGAACACATACATGGATGAATGGTGGATAGAAGCTGAAGGGCAAAGAAAGACAGACTGAAGAGTAATTTGAATGGGAAAATGGGGCAGACAAATTTAGAAAGGAGGCTGCAGGAAGGCAAGACAAGAGAACTGTGGGGAAGAGAAACAACAGACAGCAAAACACTGAAGGACAATGACACCATTTTGAGGTCTTGATTTTTTGCACCTACCACTGCACCAGACTTCCACATAAAATTAGCAGCAGTCAAATTGCTGCTGCTGGGCTTCACCCAGTCCCTGGGGAGATAGGGACCAAAATAGCCATCACTGCACTCCACAATATGCTAAAGGTAAACAGGGCGGGTGGAGGAGGGAGAGGAGAAACAGGACAGACAGGATAGGACCATGGACTGCGGAAGAGCTGATATTACAGCAAAAGAAGAGGAAGTGATATAATTTATCAAGTCCCTCATACATCTTCTGATTAGACTGCGGTTGTAATGTCATGAATGAAATACAAAGCTGCACACTCATTTCCAGATGACTGCAATGCCCAAAATACACAATGCCAACTATGACTGAAACAGAAGGAAATCATCCTTACCCTGAGAAGTTTGTACTGCACGTGCTTATATAGACAGGGATCATTATACTGATCTTACAATATTTTTCACTTTTAAGATATTTGCAGCAATAATGCAGTTTATAATCCTAAAACACAGACTGTTCAGCCTACCTTGCTAGCCTACGGCTTGCGATCACATAAAAGATGCCTCTTCTTTATTGGCTCTGTTTCTCCCATCCTCTCCTCCCTTTTTTGGCCTAGATTATACAGGTAAAACCCACTTTGGAACAGGGGCTTTATGTGTATTATGAATTTGCATTATAGGCCAACACACCACATCATATTAACATCTCTTCAGTATCATTACCTACAAAACTCTCTGGAGAGTTGGGGTTGCTCAGCCTGGAGAACAGGAGGCTGTGGGGAGCCCCTGCAACACTCTTCCAGGCAACAATCTTGTAGGCTTTACAAGAAATCTGGAGAGGGACTTTTTATAAGGTCATGCAGTGATAGGACAAGGGATAATGACTTTAAGCTGAAGTCTACCGTAAATCTAGGGTAGATTTAGATTAAGTATTAGAAAGAAGCCCTTTACTGTGAGGATGGTGAGGCACTGGAACAGGTCATCCAGAGTTGTGGCTGCATCATCCCTGGCAGTGTTCAAGGCCAGGCTGGATGGGGCTTTGAGGTGTCCCTGCCTATGGCAGGGGGTGGAACTGGATGATCTTTAAGCTCCCTTCCAACGCAAACCATTCTATGAAAACCAGCAGCCAAGCCTTAAAAGAACCAGTTATAATCATGGAGCCTAAACAGACGCAGGAGCCAAATATTCACAAACTTGTGAAGATGTGCACATCACTGCAAACCCGGATATTCATATTTCTCTCAGTTAAATAGCAATAACCCATGGAAGCTGTATTACATGTGGCATAACCTTGCCATAGGATGTGTTTCTACAGACTTCCTAATCAGAGAGCAGAACAGCCTAATCTTTGGGCTACTCTACCAACTTCCAAAATGCTAAGCTCCTTTAAAAGAGAGGCAAGAATTTTATATCCTTCTTTGCCATTAACTGGGATTCTGTAGTACATGCATTCATATTAGGAAGGTATTAATGGATACAGTAAAATCATTCTAGAAGACCCAGCACGCAGCCAAAAAGATAGACGGCCATATAATCATCAGCAGTATAAATAATATACAGTTTCAATTAACAAACCAGTATCTCACAGAAGTATAAGACAACTGCATGACAGGGCATAAAACCAAGTAATATCTGTTATGGAATGGACAATTCTTGTTCAGAAACAATATATTTACAAAGTGAGGATCTGGGCTGGAGATGGTTCAGGTGCTCTGTGGAAAGGCTGCTATCAAGTAGTTGTGTCTACAAGAAGCTGTAGTGCATCCATGAAAGGCGACATGAAACAGAGACAGTAATCTTTTTATGAGGATTATGTAGACAAAAGCATTCAGGATTACTATTTGCCAGCTGCATTATACATTAAATCTATCAAGCCACAGTTAATATTGCAGGTAATAACATTTAAGAACAATTAAAATTAACTGTAACAGAAGCTTAAGTGTAAAAAGAAATTAATAATATGCATTTTGTCTTCAATTCGCCATACCACCGCAGGTGAGAAATGCAAGTAGAAGATATTTCATTTCCTGCTCTATAAAACACAACCTTCCTCTAAACATTGTGAATGCTTGACATGTAGATGCCTATAGCTAGGTATATTTCATCCATTGTTTAAGTTTCTGACTCTGCACAGTTAGTCCCCAGACAAACTTGTGTCAGGCAAGCGACAGCCCTGCGGGAGGGGAGGCATTACCCACTGCAGGCCCTTGCCTATGCCCAGTCCCTTGGCATGGGAGCACTCATGCTCCAGACTGGGGCTATTGGATGTCTTGATCATTTAAACAGACAGACATTTCATCAGCAAAGTAATAATTGGAGCTGGTTCCAAAAAGAGAGGAAAAGGAAAAAGGAGCTTTAGGGTACAATGTCATTTTCTCATTCTAATGTAAACCTTCACACATATATATCACTTACTGCTACTCAACTTAAAAACTGCAAGTACAAATCCTGAAAAATAAACACTGTGGTAATACTTTAAATCCCTGCAACTGTTTTTCAGGAGTCACTCTTTCATTGCTAACAGACTACAAAAAAAAAAAACAAAACAGCCAACCAAACAAAAAACATTAACCTCAAGTATCATTTTTCCGCTTCAGACTTGGTATGGTTTTAAAGGTAATGCAAAACTCACATGCATGGCAGTAGAAAGACATAATATCTTAACAAAACAGAGCTAGTGTAGCACTGTTAATTACAGGCACTTGTTTACTGCATGCATCCATTTTCAGCTAGCAGCCAAAGCTAAGTGTTTCTGAAAACACTACTGTTCAAGGAGTATACATCTAGTGGATTATAACGAGTACTGGTAGGACATTTAAAGTGTTAACAACATATTCATTTCTACACAAACATATATTAGTGTTAGATAGTATAAGTGATGCTTTCTTAGATATATACACACACACATATACGAATAAAACACTTGAGACCTTATTTTTTGCAGCGTACTTTTGTGCCCTTACCATACATACGCATACTGCATTCCTAATTGGAAAGAAAAGTCTCCCTTCCAGATAACAAAGGACTTACTTAGTGGTTTATCTACAGCGCAACATATCAAAAATAAGAACATTTCAAGAGGTGCACAGAAACATACTATGCTTACCTCTCCTAACAAAGAGTAATTAAAAACTTTCACATCAAGAAACTCACTGGCAAAGCCTGAATATAAAATCTCATCAACAATAACCTGAAGCATGCTACATTACCGGTAGCGATACGTTAGTTACAGTTAAAATATGTTTATAGCAACAAAGCTGACAACTTTTTTAAAGAGCAATGCACATACACTGTTGCTTCCATTTGTTTTCTTTGTTTACGCAGAAGAATAATGAGGATGTAATAAAAAGGGAAGCAATAACAAAGTAGCTTATTCCTTGCTATTGATGCATTGCAAATTTAAATTACAGTGCCACCAGTTCTTTTCACGACTGTCATTTTTTCTGGTGATGCTTGCATAGATCATCACAGCTGGTTTTGGAGACAGAGATGCACATACCATAATACCTGATGGTGCAGCATTATAGTTCCAGTGGGGGTAGCATTACCTGTATCCACCACCAAAAAATATGGCAACTTTTAGTTCATTTTTCCAGCTGTGCTTTATGTTCCTTACAAATAATGACAGCTCAATATGTGGAATAGAAAATACCAGCCTCTCGCCTCTTGGAAACACACTGGATATGGTAAACATATAATTCAGCTGGGGATATTACTTTCTATGTTTCTTTATTACAAGCATTGTCACCATTTACTCCTTCATGGGATGCTGCTGCAGAGGTCATAAAGATGTAAATATATTAATTTAGGTAAGCTTCTTGTTAGAAAAAGGTAGAAGGCATAGTTTCACTTAACCCCTTTAAGACACTTCTAGTTGGCAATTTGGAGCAACGAGGGAATATGAAACAGCCTGGGAACAACATGCCTTCACACTCTGAGTCTTCCCTGCTCCGGCTTAAGTGTTACCACGCAAAAATGACATTTTCCAAGTCTACACAGAAGAAAATATCTTTGGAAATAAAACCTAGGTGAATGTAGACACCACAATGACTGTTCTAGTTAACTCCAAAAATTCAGTGAAACTGGTAGGCACCAGCTGTGATTAAACCTCCCAAATACTTCTCCTTTTGAAAATGATACCACAATTAAGAAAGAACACGTATCTGTTATACACACAGCCATATGAAGCCGGTAACTGAATAAATGCGGGCATTTAAGGGTATCTACTCGGGGGGTAACAACACAGTTTCATACCACATACTTTTAAGAGTGAACAACTTACATTTTTGCTGTGGTTTATGCAGAAGGAAAAACCTCTTCCTGGATAGGTACAGGGGGAAAAGCGAAGACTAATACCAAAATAGCTCCAGTTCCTAACACCTTTCTGATCCTGGCTGAAACAATCTACTCGTACCTTGGACGCATGGTGGCAGCCAGCCAGAGAGATGACTGGTGACTTAATAATACAAGTTCATGGGGGCCCTGGAGTCTGACAGAGACAAGGGCATTAACTCTGAAGTCTAAACAGTCAGCTTCAATATTCAAAAGTCATCAAATGAGGCATGACTATATTAAAAGAATTTTTTTTTAATACTCCACACTTGCTTCCTTCTGTTCTGAACAGCTTTCACTGTAAAATGTGCTCATTAAATATGCATGCTTTTTACAGGAAAAGTTGTGATCAATTGATGCATAGGTCAAGTATGAAAAGAACTTAAATTATTATGACGCTATGAAAAATACTTTAATCATCTCAGAATCACAGAGGAAAAGATTGGTATATATATCTTGTTATACAAGATATATATAAACAAGGCTTTGGGCCAGAATTCAGCCACTGAGAACAATACAGAAATATATCTATCTATATGTATAAAATACATTTGTGTGCAAGCAAAGGATACACTGTAATCTATAAGGCAGGGTGCCTCTAGTTTAACTATGAAAGCCACTTAAAATAAAACCACTGGATGAAACAAAAGAATCCACCCAAACATGAAGGCTAAAGCATCTTTGTTGAAAGAACAATAGCATATTACTCCTCATCCCTCTATCTTTTAGCAAGAGAACCATGAAGATAGTTACGGCTGTGATCAAATTAAGGACACTTCACAGAATCATTATTTAAACTAAACACTATTTATAGAGATTCATCTTCATATGCCAATAGTTATAAATGCTCTAATTCAATGGCTTGGCAGAAAACATCCCAATAAAAGAAATATTTCTATTAGCATAACAAAAGGCAACCAGTAAAGTCACTCACGCACAGGCTCAATTTTTCAAATGAAAGCAATATTCCCGTATAAATACACTCTAATTTTGAACTAAATCCACTCAAATGATACGTTTTGTAATCTGATCGCTTTCCCACCAGAGTACACATGAAATTAATGAAAGCAAAATCAAATTAAACAGATGACATGATTAACAGTATTCATTTCATGCATGACTGTTTTACCGGAGAGATAAAGACCTGAAAGTAATTACCACCAAGTAAAACTCCTTCACTGACCTCTCGGCTTGCAGCTAGCAGTCCTTAAGTACAGATGTTTTGCAACAAAGACCAGTGCCTTTCATATGTGGGCTTTCTTTTATGCTACAAGTTGAGCACCTCTCCCGTTGCATGCACACAGTACCTCTGTATCTATGCCTGTAATGCAGCATAAAGATTACTGGGGAAACCTATCAAACCGGCAGGCAGCAACCTCGCCCACCAATAAGCGGGAGGCACATGCAGAATCCAGCACATGCTCGCTGAGGCTCGCAGCCTGTCACCGCTGCTTAGCTGGCTGCTAATCTAATTATAGCCCTTCACCATAGCACAGGGCTGCTAAGGCACCGCACATGGGAAGAGAGCTGAACAGATTATTACACCTCTTAGCTGAAAGCATCGACATTTGGGACTGGTACTTGTCTGGGTGCACAAATAAAAAAAAGTCAGAAAACAGTTTGGGTTAGAACAGAGCTTAAAGATAATCTAGCTCCAGCCCCCCTGCCATGGGTGGGACACACCTTACACTAGACCAGGTTGCTCCAAGCCCTGTCCAACCTGGCCTTGAACACTGCCAAGGATGGGGCAACCACAACTTCTCTGGGCAACCTGTGCCAGTGTCTCACCACCCTCACAGTACAGAATTTATTCCTAACAGCTAACCTAAATCTCCTCTCTTTTAGCTTAAAGTCATTCCTCCTTGTCCTATCTCTGCATGCCCTTATAAAAAGTCCCTCTCTCTTCAGACTTCTTGTGGGTCCCCCTTTAGGTCCTGGGAGGATGCTGTAAGGTTTCCTCAGAGCCTCCAGGGTGAATAAATACACCTGTTTGTTTCTTGGGGGGGGGGGGGGTTTTTTTTTTTTTTTTTTGTTTTTTTCTTTTTTATTTTATTTTTTTTTTTTTTGTATTTTTTTATCAAATAATTCACCTATAAAGGAATTTGTCTCCATCTCTGAAAAAAGGGATATATTTAGGATCGCTGTTTCAGAAGCTGACCACTTAACAGTTTGCTAAGCGTGTTAGAAGGAGACAATAAAATGCAGGAGTTTATTCGTGTTTTGAATGTACACATTACCAGCAACATATACATGGTACATCTCGGATCAGTTTATGTACAGTACTTCACAATCTACAATGCAGACCTCAGATCAGCAAGGCACCATATGCACAGTCTCAGCCCACAGTAACCCTACGGAAGTCAACAGGACCCTCTCTGTCCTTCAGGTTTTCACATGGGCAGATATTCAGATGACCTGAGGGCTTCTGTGTGCATTGGCACATAAAGTCCAAACTAAGCTTTCATGAGGCTATGGTAGAAATGCCAAGGAAATTTTTGCCGTTATGCAAAGCAACTGAACTCATTTGGAAAATACCTTACGCAAGTAAATACTCCTTAGAAATATGCGTAACTAACTCAAGTCTTACAGGCATCTTATAAATATGTAAGTCCACAAAGCTAAGGAATGTTATGATCTAAGAAACCACTGTGTTTTTGAAACATAACGAGAGCTCCAACAATATCAAGTAAATAATTATGAAAAAAAGAAAAGATATAGGCACCTTTAGTTTAGTCTTCATGGACAGTATATTTCAATTAATCTTCACTTTGTTTAGCATAAATAGGAAAACAGTCTTCCCAAGTTTCCTGTTCCCAAATGTTTCATATAATCACCTAAGCTCTACCCTGACCAAAAGGTTTACAAACATCAGTGGGAAGCTGGAAATACACAGCCTGCTTCTCCAAAGTGGCAGTGCCAGCCGTTTCTTGTGAGATACAGTACATTTTTCACCATCAGTATTGCCAAAATATAATAATGCTACACTATTACACATATATGTACTTTACAACATGTTTTTAAGATGTTCCATTAAGATACGCATAAAACACATCCATAAACACTACACTTACAAGACCCCAAAACCCCTACAATGCCCATACCAGCATTTTCCCTAATTCTTTAAGGGAATCAGTATCAGGCACAGTCCGAGTGCATGATATTAAAGGTTGTTTATAAACATTTTTAACTATCATACTTACTTCAGTACAAAAAAACCTGCATTTTCTACTACATAAAATGCTCCTAATGCAACAAGACTTCAATGTGGTAACAGTGCAAGACCATATTTATTGACAATATGTAAACAGCTGTGTCACAGCTTTCTTAATCTGCCAATGAAAATTGCTCATAAAGAGCTGCTCTGTGCTAGAAGCGTATTTCATTTCTGTACAAAAAAATATTCTAAAAGCAATATATGGTTAGAAATAAAAATGAAATGCAGGAATAGAGACATTTTTCTCCTTGATTCAACACTGAGTCAACATTAAGTTTTGTGCTGCAATAAATGAAGGAGGTTGTTTTATTAAGTCTTCCTTTCCAGATTACATCATTTAAGGAGCTCATCAATTTTTATAAACTGTGCTTCTTTAAAATACTGTAGAATATTCCAAGTTTTTAAGTAGTACTGCTTGAAGCCAGAAAACTATGTATTGAAGAATAAAGGCACACCGAGCATTTACACAATGGTTACAGTCTTAAAGAGCTCAAGAGACCTGTGAAGAAGAGGTGAGCCAATTATTTGATGAGCAAATCCACAATGATTTTTTGAACAACAGTTTTCCAAAGGTAGCAACAGTGGAAGATGATCAATAGTCTTGACTCTAGTCCTCCGATCCAGCTATTGGGAATGCCCACGTTTGCTAAGCAAAGACAAGACACACACAAAATAACGAAAATCAAAGAGACTTAAATCCACATTCACAGACCACCGTGGCAACTATGATATGTATCAAAATGACCAAGAATCCTTAAACAGGAATTAAACAGGCTTCAGCTGCCATGGAACACTCAGTTTTGGCTGCCTCCCATGCAAGCTGCTAAGCCTATGCACTCCCCATCTCAGCACAGCACCTCCCCAAGCCCTCACTGCTCTCTCCTACCTCCAACCCACAGAGCTGCTGGCTCTGAGGGCATTTACAGCCCATGTCCCCAACACGGGCTGCCATAGCAGCAAGCTCTCAACATACCACTGCAGCAGGGTTCTAGGAGTTGCTTCCTTTTTTAAAACATCATGGTGGCAGCTGCAGCTGGGGGACACACCGACAAGTGCGAACTTGAATTTCAAGAGACAACTACTTGCCTCTGCAACATAATCAACACTCACTAAATCTTTGTCTCAATTTTTAGTCACTTTTAACCATTGTGATGATGTGCTGGGCAAGGAAGGTGTTGGGAACAGCACTTCAAGTCTGATGTATGGAGCTAGGGGTGGTTTGTGAGGGCCCAACGTTTGAAAAAGCAGGTAGCTAAGACTCCAACTCAGACTAATACAGGGCTCCACAAGCCTGTCACGCCATCCATGGTGACTGCACGAGTGCCTGGACCATGCACTGGACGTGTGACAGGATACAGCCATGTATAGGCATGCCAGCAACAGAGGTTTCATGAGGACACAGTCACAAAAGACTGAAGTCCCAGCAAGGTGACACAGGTCTCATGAGGACACAGTCACAAGAGATGCCAGCAGGTCTCTGTTGGAAGTGAACGAATTGTGAAAGGTACATGAGTTAGCCAATATTCGTCAGACTTTCATCGAAAGCAAAAGCCTATCCCTGGCAAAAGTTATCTGCCTGTGCTAAGCTTCCAGTTCCTGTTTCTCTGCATGGAAACATAAGGTCTCCACAGCGCTTTTAGAAATTAAAAGCAAGTCAGGTTTTCTCTAGCTCTGTTCCTTGACAGAACAGTTTTGATCAAAATTTTCCAAAACCATATGGCCTGAGGCAGATGCCCATCACAGAGAGAAGGAGAAACGAAAGCCTATGAGGGTATGAAGAATTCATCGTATGACACTGGAACCAGCATCTTACAGTGAAAACTGCCTAGTTAGCACATTAATAAATTTTACACTTCATTTTGGCATATCTAAGTGAATTAACAGATGACTATTTTGGGAACAAATAACTTTTTACTGTGTTATGATCACCTATATAAGTACTTCTCCATCCAACAACTTCAATACAAAAATATTTAAAATGAAAAATGTCTGAAGCGTCTTCTACTAAACAGGTTTCACTCTGGATACAACTAAACCTTTGACTTAAAAAGATATCCAATATTGCTTGGAATCTGCTACCTCAACTTAATTAGATTTTGCAAAGTATAGTAAACATATGCAATGAAAATGAGTTGAGCAAAAAAGTTGGTGAATCAACATGATGCATTTCTAAAGGCAATAGTATGTATACTTCTAAACTGTAGTCTTGAGAGGTTGAACCAAACCAATTACTCTGAGTATTTTACTTGGTTTGATGCATTCATTAGACTTTGAGAATTAAGCTAAACCGCCCCATGGTTATGTATACATAATAAAAACATCAACTTCAGATTTTTGTACAGCACTTTTTACATTTACACAGAATAAAAGATGGGGATTATTTTATCTTTCGCAAATTTTCCCCCATTTTAATCTTCCTTCCCAAAGAAATTTTTCAATGTTAAAGCCAGAGATCCTCTGCAGGCAGCCCAATGATTGATTCCCACAGGGTGCTTTTACAACATTCACATTCACTTTTTTCTCAGAATCATAAAACCCAAAATAATCCCCCCACACCCACATTCCAAAGGACATTACCATCCGTCACATCCACAGTCCTACATGTTGACAGCATCTTCACTCAAGACCTAACTTACTGAAATGAAGACATGAGTCCATCACTGCCACTTCAGAGAACAAGGTGAGGATCAGTTAAGCTGTAACTGATGTGTGTTTCATTCCACCACTGGAGGATGCAGTAAAGAAGTATTTGAAGTGAAGCCTGCAGGAGGCAGGAGGTTTACACTACACTGAGCTTTTGCACTTTGGCCACACAAACAGATGTGGAAGAACACGGTATCCTTAAGAATGTAGAAATCCCAAACTCACATGACAGTAATTTTAAAAAGTCATTTTAAGCATTTCACATCAGCCTGAAGCAAGTCCCCTATCACAAATCACTCCAACACAACTCCATCTCAATGCTGACCTTCCATTTCTTGTCAAGTTCTTCCCATTTTTCCTTCAGTGCAATGTTTCCTTCCACCTCTATAGCATATTTCAGCAACCACCTCAAACTATACAAATATTCTTTGTGTCCTCTTGACTTTCCACCCTAGATATTTTTCCCTCCACTACCTTTCCTCACAGTCAGCAGCAAAGATCCAGTATGAATTGCCTGTTCCAGAAGGCAACTGATCTGTCAACACAACTGAGGCCTTAGCAAGACCGAAACGTGTACCTCCTAGCCACCACTTTCATGACTTCTGGAAGACCAGCTAGGTGTCCACAAAGTTGGCTAACTACAGAAAGGGACCACACTGCTTATCTGTAATACAGTAAGCATAAAAAATAGCCTTAAACGGCATATCCAGGCCACAGACCCCATGTAGTAAATGCTTGACTCACACAAAGTCAATGATCATGACCCTAGTGAGCCAAAGATTGTAAAATATATTGCAGAAAAGACAGCCTCTGCTTCCAAAGAGCCAAGTGAGAAATATATTAGCAGCCACTAACAGATTTAAGAGAGCAATAAAAGAAAAAAAAACAAACCAAAACATGACTGATATAAGATGCTGAAGTCCTAAAACAAGGTATGCAAAAGTAAACGGCTCACAAGGACACGGGAGGTTAAAATCACATTGGAACAAGCAACAAAACTGCTTCTTCATTGTGGAGAATACATTTTTTGTACTTGATGTGGTGGAAAATAGAGATTCTGAGAGCATTACTTAAGCCAGGGAGATGACAGACAAGTACGGATTTTCCTCAGTGGAAGAGCAGAAAAAAAAGACTGCAATATGATAAGTATACTTCTGGTACCTGCACATTATTAATCTTCATCACCACTACTGGCACTTCTTTCTCTATTCAGTACCATTTTCAGTATGACCACCTTACTGCATTGGGTGACACTATCTGGTATCTATAGGCATGGCATGCCCATAGATGGGCCCAGGAAAAATTTAAATGCAAGTCTTCCATTCAAGGCCAGGTGTGATTTTTTAAAAATGCTATGCTGAAAAGAATGCAAAAGCCAAAGGATAAAGTGTAGCATTCCTCCCTTTGAAGGAAAACCACCATCAGACTTGCTCACTTCTGTAATTAAGAATGTTATTTCCAATTTTGAGTAGAAAGCACAGCTCCGAGGCTTTCTTTGATCTTGCATAATGACAATGAAGACCCATCAAGTTCTCTAGAGTCCATTGGTTTTTTATTCTTCAAAGATTGTTTTCTGCTCTCTTAAATGTTGAGAAGGTGTTTAGGTTGAGCTGCAAGATGCAACTAGAAAGTCAGGATGCAACTGCTGGAACATGAAGTGGTTCTTTGCAGATGCTAACGCATACAGGCACTTGCTCAAAACCCACCCTGCTGCCAGCCAGCTCACTGGGAGCTCAGAGGCCGCAAACCTTTGAGACTTCAAGTCTCTAGTCCACCCCCATAATTCAGAGTTTCAGGGAAACTCTCAGATCTTATTACTTTACACTGGAGACAGGGATATTCAGCACAATGAATCCCAGAAGAAAACTAGCTTTGAGTGCAATGGCTTTGGTTACCATTTCAAGTTTGAAGTTTGAAGACAGCCTACTAAACTTCAAGACCTTTAAGCCAAATGTAAAATAAATCTAGATTTTAATCTCAGAAAGACTGTTAATGTCTAGAAATTGTGTCCATATAAAAACAGCTACTGTGACTTGCCATACCAGAACCCAGTCTCACGGACTTCTTACAAGAAACCAGAAGCATTTTGCTGGCACATATGAAAACCCTCTCCAGGAAGAGAGGCTTAATTATTAAATAGAGCAAGCCAAAAGTGCTTTTATGAGGGAGTCTTCAGGACTCTCATTCCACATAATGTTCCTGAAGAAAAGCATACTTTCATCTCAGGCAGCTTATAGACCTGGCAGTAACTTCGTGGGGCTGATAAAGATCCCAGATCCTACTTCCAGAATGACTTGTGGCTTTTATCCAATCCTCTATTGCAAAATGAGCACACAAGTCACATAACTAGAGCTACGAAAAATTAGTATAAATGGGGACAGACAAGTGCCCACCCTGCAGCTAGAGAGTGCTCTGAAGATGGAAAACATGCACCAAAGGAAATCAGACACATCCAAGGGACAAATTACTTACTGGTTTGCCTTCTCAAACTTTTCTTGGGCAAAACAGCAGGTATTTTCTTCAACTTCCTTTCCTAGACCTTGGGGCAAAAATATGTTGCCCAATTTCTCCATAGAACATGTCTGCAAGGCATAGTAGCCTCACACAAGCCACCACTTGTAATACTACTGCTGTTAATAACCAGAATTTCTTCACGTACCCATCCTCATGAAATCCTGACTGCTCAGGAGATCAATCCCAAATCAGACAGAACCTTTTATCCCTTTGTCTTAGCTGCAAATCCTGTGTATTTCCAGAACAAGCTAACAGTTATAGGTCTGAACTTAAGTCTTCACTGCAGACTCAAATACATTCTGTGAGCACATATATGCAGCCTCATCTTTTCTAGTATCTTTGTAACCTGTGAAGAACAGAGCTTTTTTTCAGATCTTTGGTTTTCCACTGCATCAATAAGGTGATATCTCAGTGGTGACAAAGTCCCAAACATGTCAGAGGTGGAATGGGAAATCACTAACCCCATAACATCATAACCTTAATATCAAACAATAATCCTTTTTTGTCCCTATAGAAATTGGATACAAATATGTGAAAATAACATCAAAAGGTGAGTACTCAAAATTAAGTGAAGTCAGAACTGGAGCTTTCATTCTGTCTCAAACACCTGTATCCTGCATACTCTACAATAATGTAGTCTTCAGCAATCTGAACAAGAAAAGTCTCTCCCTATTCCCCAAACTTCTGCCTTAATCAGGGTCTAAAAAAGCCGCTGTGCCAAAGCTAATCAGTAAATAAAACAGACACTGATATTTTCAAAGCAAATTCCAGTGGTCTGTAGTCAAAACACAAGCAACATAACCACAGTAAAAGGGCTGCCACAGAAGGAAAACATGGAGTTTCAAAGTTGCCTAAGTGTTTAACACTGACTTCACTGAATATTTTAAAATAGAAACCACATAACTAAGAAAAACTGCATAACTTAAAAACCATCATCATTTCTACACTCTGTTAGACTGCAACCACCAGCAATCCACCATATCCCAAAAACTAGTAGAAATATTCATATTTGGAAGGACTGAGGGCAAGCAATGTAAATAACCCTGCACACAGCACTAAGTTTTCACACTGACCAATTCAGCACACATGCATGGCTAACCTGGAAAATCTGCTTCTCCCACCTCAAGTGTTCAAGCTACTCTGAGTACTTACAACTGCTCCATTCATTTAATTCTGTATCTGTTTCATTAAAAACAAATTGAAATAGCTTTGAAATAGATGCAGAGAATGATGTAGAAGGCTTATTCTCTCTTTGGGTACTCGGAAGATAATCATTTGATGTTAAAATAATACACTACATCAAGAAACAGCAGCTTCTACTACTGTTTTGCATCTCATCAATAAAATCAAACCAAAAAACATCTTGCAGTAATCACAAAATTTTTTAGGTCTCTGTATACATATTTTATTCAACTCCCAAAACTAGTGCAAGAAGGGACTGGCATAAAACCAGAGATGCCTTAAAGCCTTCCCAATGACATATACATCTCATGTCTCTTAACCCATGATACCCCTCCAGGTTTCCTGCAGCTGAAGTCTGAGTTAACATTTGGCATAACTTACAGGCAACTTCATCCAATAAACAAAAATACAAGAGGAAAAAGTACCCAGGCAAACTAACCAGGGATATATGAGAAGGTCTGAAGATTAACAAAAAAAATAAAGCCTAAAATCTGTAGAAGCTGCTTGTGGCAAGAGATGCATGCCTGCACTTGAGAAGTTCACTGTCTGAAAAAGACCAGAATGAACAAAACCCAAACAAAGGAGAAAAGGTACAAGAAAATACATACCTAAGAGGTATTGACAGGCAAAGAACTCCAGAAAACAAAGGATGCCTTCCAGGTGGCAGTACATCTTTGCTCACCTCATCAGCTTTCAAAGTCTGCTAGAAGCAGATCTACAAAACTTGGAAGAAAATAAAAAAACCTGTCATTGCTGTATATATTATTTGCATCCTACTACTACAAATCTCAGAGGAACTTACCTGAAACTACTTTAAAAACAAAATCACCCAGGCAAGATCTTTCCCAGCAGCAATATAAGCTGCAGTTCAGAGTTGCCAACTGTATTTCTTGCAGCGTTCGCATCATTTCTTTTAGAGATAAATATACTTAATTTACATAGTCTTCAAGGCAGCCAGATGGAAAACAGGATTGATTTCTTGTCTGATCCCCTGCAATTCAGCAATTCGATCAAGTGAGCTAAAAAGGCAGACACCCCTACCAGTGGTTAAACACTGCAGTCTGCAGCACACAGCGTTTTGTCAGTGGAGGAGGAAAGCAGATAAGGCTGGGGTCATGCCTTGGCAAAGATTAACCACCAAAATGAAAGCTCCACTGGATGAGGTTGCTATTGAGGACAGCCCCACCAGGGCACACCCCATAGCAAGTAGCAGAAAGAAGATGCCTCTTCTTAAAAATAATATCACCTCCAACTGAAAAGCGCAGCCTTGCTGGCAGCCAGGGTGAAGCATTTTGTGTTTGAATGCACTGTGAAAGAAGGTAGAAGCCTTCTCCTCCATATGCCTCAACCATCAGAACAGTGAGCTGGTGAAGAGCCTGCAGAGGGTGTACTCGTGAGAACACTTGGGAACACTTCCCACATTGTTTTGGGGTTTTGTTTTTCTAAACATTAATGAAACACTGTAGCTTACACCTAAGAAAATGAAGACAGAAACAAAGATAATAAGATAGAACTAAGCTAAACATAGGTATAGTTACCTGATGTTACAGATAACTAGTGAGTCATTTGAGTGCCAGAATAAAAGCATTTGAACATTAAAGGCTGCTGGGGCACAATCTGTAAGAGTGGAAGACTACATTACATGCATATCCAGGCTACATCTCACAGACCTTTTTTTCCTCCTCCTCCCTAAGAGTACCTTTATTTTATATGACAAGATGAATCCATTTTGTTCTTTATACAAAGCTCTTTAACAGAAGGAGGACTATTAGTACGAAGAGACTCAAAAAATTAAGCTAACAAGACATGAAGTTATCATCATTCAGGACTCTACATAATAAACACCTTCTCTTAACATGGAAACTTAAAACGCTGTGACTAAAATAGGTAAGTGCAGCAACTTGACAATCATAAGCAATTGTTCAAGAAAATGTGATCTAATACTTGTAATTTAAAATTATCTTGCAATCTGATTTACAAAAAGAAAAAGATATTCAGGTGAGTCAACATTGTCATTACAGGCTGCCTATCACTGAAAGCTCAACTGAATGAGCATTGCAGAAGAATATGTTCTTGCAGAACTCGTTATCAAGATGTAACTCGAAACAATCACAAAGTAAACATGGTCTATATAAGCATACTCATTTCTTAAAACCTGTTCTTATTAGATCACAGAAAGAGAAAACAGGTGACAAATAGAAAGCTCTACAGAAGACAAAACCCTACTGGAATAATCCACAGGTACCAGAAAACTTCATTTAGAATTGATGCAAACATACCAAGTTTGGATATCAGAATGACTGCATTTTAATGCAAGCAATTCTGGATAGAGATAACTTAAATTACACTGAAACAGATGAGTTTATGTACCTTAGTTTATGTATCTTAGTTTATGTATCTTATTACTTTGCTTAAGTAGTCCACCACTGAGCACTCCTGATCAAATACTGTTCACATAAGACATAAGAAAATACTCCTCTAAAAGTTTAAAGCACCTAAGTTAATATAAATTACAAACTGTGGCTGGAACATGCAGCAATGAAAGAAACAAAGTAAATACTTTTCTTTTTAGACATTAAACAGATCTATGCATAAACATGCCTTTCTGGAAAATACCTTACAGATCAGAAAACTATTTTGAAGATGCTGGCACGTACAAATCAGGGAAGACTAAGTTTCCAGATCGTGCATTTATCTAGCGTAAGTATTTATACTTATTAAGTCTATTAAGAACCCTATTATTAAGAAGCTTGTTAACTGCTGGTGGTAACAAGCTCTTCTCATGCCATGGTGCCATAGTAGGAGGACTTGGGGACAATGGTGAAAAGATAAAATCAGCCATGAATGAGTTCACTGTAAAATTATTTTCTGTCCTTTGTACTCCTCAGACTTCAATAAATCAGAGTCTAGTACTAGTTCCTTGGGAAAAATTAAACAGGGATTCTTTTCATTCAACTCACACTCTAAAAGACAGGCCCGAGTTGAAACATTTAATTTTATCCCATAACAGGTAAGTCTGGATCAACTAGCATGATAACCATCACAACATTACCTACCCTCATGGAAGAATAAGGGCTACCTTGAAAAGCTACATTTGGTGGAATGGTGCAACTTCTGGAGAGCTGGGAGACAGTCCCAGAAGCCCACTTAAGGCTCAGCACATTGTATGAAAAAAAGAGAGCTGCTTCCATCCCTAAGAGCTCTTGCAGTGCAGAAAAACACATAGCCTAGACCTTCCAAACAGCTCAATATTATTACTACTGACTACCACTAAGCAGAGCATGCTGATTTTAGCTGGTGCATACTTAATTTTCTTCACAGGAGCTAGTATGGGGCTACATTTTGGATTTGTGCTGAAAATAGTGTTGATAACAGAAGGATGTTTTAGTTTCTGCTGAGCAGCACTTAAGCAGAGTCAAGGCCTTTTCTGCTCCTCACCCCATGCCACCGGTGAGTAGACTGGAAGTACACAAGGAATTCTGAGGGGACACTGCCAAGACAGCTGACCCCAACTGACCAG